>WAAG01062367.1:0-12267 GCA_013390105.1 Tichodroma muraria | reverse complement strand
TGACTCTTTACATTTGTATAGAAAATATTTTTAAGTGTTTTCTAAGGGTAAAGACACGAAGTGGGTAGAGTTAATCTACACCTAAGCCCTGAACTTAAACTGTGATATTTCCACATCATATAACCCTTGGAATGATGGCATTTTACAAAAGGTTTATCACAGCCTCACCTATATCGCAGTGTGATTAAATGGGTTTTTCAGTTTTCACTCTTGCCCCTCCAGGAGAACAGGCCCAGACTATCACATTTGAGGTATTTCAACTTAAAAATAATGTAAGACACCATTGCTCTCTAGTCTCAATCCAGAGAAATAATACTTTTGAAAGCAATAGAGAATATTCTCCAGAGGGAGAATGCCAGGGTAAACAGACATCAGGTTTAGGAGCGTATCCATTGTCACCCAGGTGGCCCAGCACAAAACGATGCTGCAATCTCTGGCCACTGAGATGCATGAGGGGACAGCATCTCCAAGCCAGATATGACTTTCATTACACTAATGAATTATGCCTGACATTTATATTTGAATGTAATATTTTTCGTTTTAATAAAGAATCAGTGGATCATCAGAATAATGGATAGCACTGGTGCAAATATAATGAAAATGCCAAGCTTTAAATAGCTTGTTTAATTATTAAAAATGTTACTGGAAAAAACTAACTTTGCATTGCTGTCAAGATCAAATGAACATGAATTTCAATCAAAAGAGAGGCTATTGTACAATATATTAAAACACGAGGTACTGCCTACAGTAATTATTGTGCACAGCGCACAAAGGGGAAAAAAGGCAACACTATCAATCACAGTCTGTCCACATTCAGTCAATATGAGCCCCTCCCCTGCTTTGTTGCACAGTTTTTCCTTTGTTAGCCATATTATACAATACATGGGGCTTTCAAGAGCTTGGCATTGGATGTGCATTAAGGAAGGCTCTTGAGATCCGTCTTGAAAGGAATTCAATATCTTTTCTTGTTTGAGAAAATTGCAATAAACTATATGGCATCTTTTTATTTATTTATTGTTATTTATTGTTGAATCATCAGTCATCTGCTGCTTTCCACATTATCCTTTCTATGTGATCATGCTACACAGAACTCATCCTTCTCATATGTTCATCTGCATTACAGTGACAGTACAAGCACCACTCATTCAGGCTGCTGAAGGACTTGATTCTACATCCAAGAGAAACATCAGGACCAAGATTTTCATTTTGCACCACTGTGCAAGGTCTGCTGAATAAGTAGATGCTTTTGATTTTCATGCCAAGCAACTGCTGGGGATAATACAGAACACACTGTCTTGCAAGAATCCCACTACAGCATCTGTGCATGCTAAGAAACTTCAACTGCATAAGCACGTCAAGGCTGGTGGCTCCAGGATTTTTCTTGGGTTTTTTAAAGAAATGGGAAGCAACACTACACATACAATTTCATGTCCTTCTTGTCCATCTTTCTGCTTCTACTTCCCAAAATTTTGCTGGTAGGCAACTTCTATATCAATCAGAATGTGTAGTATGAATCCTTGGCAGGATTCCACTGACACTTCAAAAATATTTCCACCACTGCTTTTGAAATTCAAGTTCCTTCCCTCTCTCACGCCCATTTTTTTTTCTTTCAAACTGCATTGTTTTAAAATTGTTCTTGACTTCTGATTTTTTCTATTTTTGCTACAAGTTTTATTGCAATATGGCAAAAGCTCTTGTGCTGTATTGCTCATTTGGATATCAATAAAGTACATCTTAAAAGGTAAGAGTCAACCTTCACAAAGTTATAGCTTTATGGTCACCCAAGTATAAATTTTGAGCTATATATAACACATACACTAAAAACATTAAAATGCAGATATATATCATTTCCTCCAACTGGCTGCAACACATCCTGTTTCTGTACACCTCACCACATCTGTGGATCTAGTAGTAAAAGCTCCCCCTTCCAGGGTGAGCTTTCTCTTCGGGAAAGCACCTAGGGAACGAGTTTATGCTGAAGCTGATGGGAATTTTGTCCTCAGGCTTCCTACTAGAGTCAAATCAGACATGAAAGCTGTAGCACATCTCTGTTAAAAGGGTAGGGCTTGCTGCCCATTTTACTGAACACAGAGGTGTTTGTTTACTCATGCCTGCAAAAATTTTTACATTCTCTAAACTGAAGATTCACAAGGGTGCTCGAAATTAAACAGCAGAAACAAAATGTCCTCCTGCACACGCTTGAGGGTATGATCACAAATTCTGTAACCAGGGCTTTATCTCAAGGGAGTTATAAAGTTGTAATAAAAACCATTTTATTGCTACGCTGTCCCATGATGGGGCTGCTGCTCTCTCATGAATATTGGAGATGTCCTGCACTTAGCCATAAATGCCCCCAGCATTACAAACCACTAAGCACTTGACCCATTCCAGCAAAATACTTTAAACCCACACAACCTGAAGTGTGTATCCAACCCTATGCAGACTATTTCCAAGTTCATTTCCAGAGCAGAAGAACCCTGTATTGTTGTGTCCCATACACAATGTTACAAAGGGAACCAAGGCAGGGTAAAGACATGATCTTTATATCAGTCCAGTGGATAAAACCTGTAAGCTGAAACCACAGATGCTGATTGGTTGCATTTTTTTCCCTAACTTACAGGACTGAGCTAATCTCCTCTGACTTCTAATGATTTTCCTGGGAAAAGAGGGAATAATTCCTTCCTACCATACTGTCCCCATGATGCCTTATCTAGGTAGCCATGCAAGTTACAGCCAAAATACATAAGATGAATTAAAGAACACATGAAATGGATTTCATGAGAAGCTTGGTGTTGAAAGACATGCATAAAAGCTGTAGTTTCTTTCCTGTTATTCATACCCCATGGCCACCACCCAAAGCTGGAGAGAGCAGCACCTGGCAGAACTCTGACAGAAGCAAGAGGCAGATTTTACAGCACAGCATCACATTCGCGCAGTAAAACCACTTCCACCCTACAACTGGCTTATCTGCGCCGAGTGAGTGACTTCACAAGATCAGCCTCATCAACTTATAGCTACACTGGCTAGCACTTTCTAAATAGCAGCATTGTCCCTACATATGCTCAGTTCTGAGCACGGTTTTCCATCAATAATTAGTCACGTTAGGACTAACAGCAGAGGAGATACAGAAATAACTGCAGTGATGTATCAGCTTTGTGCAAGTCAAGGGGAAAAAACACGTTCAAGACAAGTTGGGAAAGTCTCAGGCAATAAACTAAAAATTACTGAATAAATCCACCCCCATCCCTCCACCCCACAGCTCTTGTGGACACAACTTCAAAGGGTCAAACAAGTGTAAGTTAAACACAAAAACTCAGCCAAGGCATCTACTGAAGCATCAGGCTCTCTCTGCTCTAGTTACAACCTCTAGTAAATCTGTTCTGTGAATTTTTTTAAAGATTAGTTCCAAGTTTTACAGCTCTTATGCAAACATTTTAACTGATAATAGCATGGAGAAATTGTCTGAGGAAAGTCACATCCTGTAGCTACTTTAAGACTGCCTGTGCTGTCCCAAGGGAATTAGTTGAGAGGACAGGGACAAAACACTGAATCTATTAAGCATGTGGGGCTAAAAGCAGTAATTGGCTGCAGTTGATATTCTGCAGACCTAGTTGCATTATGCTGTATTAACTTTTCATGGCTTCATGCAGTGTACATTTTTTGACATTGCTTTCCCCTTGTCCCCATGAGAGCAGTCTGTCTATTCGTTCATCTCTGTTTACATTCTTTCAATAAATTACATGGATAACTCACTATTTTGCCAATTCTTCACTACTGGCATTTTTAGGTTTGCATTTACATAAGACATTCTAAGTTTATGAATTGAATTGGAGACCATAAAGTTAAAACTAACAAGGCTATAAAAATGAATTTGCTTTAATAGTGCAAACATGCTCACAGCAAAACATTAGTTGCAGCACACTTTTCCTCATTTTCTCCTGCTTCCCCTTCTCAAACAGCACTTGCCTCAAGCCATGGAGAAGGCACCTCACCCAAGCCCTTCATTAGCAGAATCTATCATAGCATAGCATATAGAGGAGCATCTCTATTAATAAATTTAGTTCTGGGGCAATCCAACAAGCCTATCCACAGCAGCATCACAGTTTGGGAGTAAAGGAGCTCCCATTATGTGGAATACAACTGGAAATGCACTGAGCTGATGCTCAGAAATTTCCCAGTAACATCTCTACAGCTGGTCAGAGGAGAAAGAGACTTACATAAATATATTCCAGGGAACAAAAAAAATCAAGGTTCTGCAATCAGAGAAAGAAAGAGAAATATTTCCACAAGAAGAGCTGCTAACACCCATACCAAAACAAAGGAAATGAGAACTAGATGGGGATTGCCAGTCTGCTCCATAATTTAATCTTTACAGCATGTCTCTGGAAGGTTGGGTGCCAGTCAGTAGCTGTATTTTCACATGAATAATGTGGACATCAGCCTTTCAGACACAAACAGACTTCTGCTCAAGAGCACGTACTGTGCCAAACCACCCCAAAGAAACAGAAAGGTGAGATGCTGCTGAGCTCCATTTGACTCGTGTTACCTACTGACACAGCCTGCACCACCGCTGCGTGACACGGCCCCAGGGAGGAGCAGGAGGCAAGGCAATGGCTTTGCTTGCTCTTAAACCAGAGAACTTGTAGCCAAAAATGTAATTCTATGCTAGCTGAGAAAGTTCAGGCTTTTGCAAACCCAGGGCTTTCAGGATTCTGGGCACATATTGAATGTGAATATTTGAAACGGCAACGAATGTAGTTAAGGCTATACAATAGGAAGTACTTTGAAATAATGGGTTAAAACACTTCAAAACATTTTAGCTAGACATCAAAACCTTGACAAAATTCTAATGTCATCTAAGGAACCGAATTCAAGATGACAAATTCAGTGGGATTTAATTACGCATACAGGGAGAAATTTTGTGAAAACAATCTGGCCAAAGAAATGAGAGCCTAATGGCAGATCTGATGATCCGATCCTCAGAAAGATGGCCTAACAATTTCAGGTCATTGATATGAAACCAGTTACTACCTTAAACAGCCGAAGCTAATTTGAGTGTTTAATATATGAGTTATTAATTACAATTAGAAATACTTGTCATATTCCAGACAGAAGACTATTTCCTTGACTTACATGGTACATTATCCTGATATTATCTAAACCTGCAGCTTAAAAACAAACAATAGCAAGAAAAGATCATTCCCAAGAGCACAACAACAAACCTGTTTGATTGAGTTGAAGGGATTTTTTAGCCAAAATAAAGATAATAGATCAGCTTTCTCCTGTGATTTCCTTATAATTTTTGGCTTGCTAATGAGTAAAACTTCCAGATTATATAAGACTTTCATAATACAACTTAGGAGAGAAGTCCAACTATTTAAGGCAGGGAGCAACAGCTATTAGAGATGTTGATAAGCATTTTCCAAAATAACATTTCCATGGCAAACAGCACTTCAGCAACAAGATTTCATTCATGAAACATAAAACCAAAACACTCCTATAAAGCTGAACAACTTTGGCCTTTTTAGAATGCAATTTGTAGCTTTTGTGTTGTCTTATGTGAAGCAAAAAAAGACAATAGAAAAGTTTTTTCCTAAAGTGAAAGAAAAAGATGTAGATCTTTCATATGATATTTTGAAGTTTTGTTGTTAGTCTGCTTAAAAAAATTTTTCATTTGTCCTAAAACTTGGTATCAACTGGAAGAGCCCATCTCCTACAAGATTCCATGTTTTTGTAACCTCTCCTAGTGAAAGAAGTTATGGGTGTGTGTATGCATGATCCTGGGAGTCATCATCAGAAACCATAGCTGGGGACTTGACAATCATTTTTGAAAAGAAACAAAGACTTTTCCAAGCTAAACTGAAGAACATATCCGCCTGCTCCTGGCTACACGTGTGCATTTTGTTAATTTGTGAACATCAGCTCCGAAGCAGATTGACAAAGACAAAATACTGTTGCTGCTTGCAGCCTTTGTGATATGGGTCCCTGAAAGTGGATTTGAAACTGAAAAATTCCTGACATTTCAGGCAAATAAGTCTCATCATTATTTGACTCTTGGGGAAGACAGGGAACAGAATAAGGTACTATAGTTATACCGTGTTATCCCTAAAGTCAGGCATGACAAGCTGTGTCCTAGGCCTGAGGGGTCCATCCAGGAGAGCAGCTCTCCCTTGTAGGTCCCAGGTTGCTGCAGAAAACAGAGGCAGAGATGTCCAGACCTACAATGTAGCTCAGGCAGGTTCTGAAGGCCCCAGAGGTTGAGCTGAGACTTTTGCCCTGAGCCACCCTGTGGAATCACAACAAAACTGGATGAACACAGAAGACTTAAAAAACCCACATTTCACGCAGGTGTTTTTTTCAAATTTCTTCAAGTGGTCAGATTACCTGAAGAGAATCCACAACTCGGACCTCCACCAGAAAGCACATTCCTTTTTCCCCACAAAGTGACAGAACCTATTTGTAGAATGGAACACGATTACCCGTTCAGTACCTTCTGTTACTGCAGGGCAGTAAAGAAATGCTGTCAGAGATTTCCTCTGCATGTATTTCTAGGTAAAGGAAAAGGGGAAGGAGAACAGAATAGAACAATTCCTCTGGAAAGGAGCTACAATGATCATCTAGTCCAACTGCCTGACAGCTTTGGGGCCTACCACAACTTAAAGTATGGTATTAATGGCATTGTCCAAATGCCTCTTAATTGTTGACTGGCATGGGGCATCAACCACATCTCCAAGAAGCCTGTTCCAGGATTTGACCACCCTCTTGGTGAAGAAGTGTTTCTTCAAGTCCAAATCTCCCCTGACAGATGCTGCTTCGAGCCATTCCTGTACATCCTGGTATGGGATCCTAGAAAGAAGAGACCAGCCAACATTCCCTTCTCCATTTCTTCTCAGGAAGCTGTAGAGAGCAGTAAGGTAGCTTCCTAACCCTTTTCCCTCCAAACTACACAAACCCAGTGTCCTACTGGGACACTACTCCTACCACTACTCCTCAGAGGACATTCCTTCTAGCTCCTTCACCAGCATTGTTGCCCTTCTCTAGAGTTGTTCTAATATCTTAGCATCCTTTTTAAATTGTGGGGCATAATTTATGAGATTGTATTCCCTGTATTTTGTATTTGTACTGTGTTCAAATGTATTTTCAAATGTAATTTATGAGATTGTATTCCCTGTATTTTGTATTTGTACTGTGTTCAAGAATGCAAGTAGTACAGTTACAGTTAATTGTTTCAGGATGTGCCACGTCAGCATTGCACAGCCCTTTGCAGAGAAGAAAGCATAGTCTTAAAATACAGTAGCCATCAGTTTGTTTTCAAGCATAAGTGAACACATGGGCTTTAGCTCATAAGTCCCATGCAATTTGAAATCCTTGCTACCTAAAGACTTTTTCCTAAAAGCTCTCTGGACTCATTGTAAGCAAATTCATCTCTAGACTTATTCTGGCTGCTGGTCCATCAGATAATCTCTGTCTGGACATATTGAGTTCGCATCCAACTATTAAGGTTCTTTAACAGAACAGACAGTCTGGGAACTTTGTGCACTCACTACAACAGTTTTGCAAACTAATTATTATGTGTGGGTCAAAAGACTGTTTTTCATGTTTCTTTTATTAATTAAAAAGTTCTATCCGAATGACATCACACTGATATTCTCAATTTTCAGGTGGGCATATAGAAAACAACACCTTCAGTCCTGCTTTGTTGTTATCTTACAGGTGTGTAGGAAGACTTAGAGAGAGGCAGCTATCTTCTATTGTCAGGTGGACACCTGGCCAGTCAAATCCTTATCCACATCGACATTATCAGCAACAAGCTTTTTAACTAGGTGCTTGTAGAATTCCTTTAAAAACTCAGCAAACCTTTATTCACACTGCTGGAGAGTAAAGCATATCCCCACAGACAGGAGCACCACTAACTGCGATGCACTGATCCACCAGCACCTCATCTCTTGTGGCTTTCTCAGTACCTGGGCTGATTTGGCACTTACTCCATAGCAACTTCAAAAATGGAACCTCAATTAATGCCAGCTGTGGTTATTTTCTCCCCTAGGAGGCAGGTATCCATTTTGAAAGGGCTTAGGCTGACAGCAGCAGCTTCTGTTCAGAGCCCATCACCACAGTGCATCCATTGCTCAGCCGGCAGGTGGAAGGCTGGATGTGCTGGCCATGGCTGCATGGAGCTGTGGTCCAGCAGGCTGCTGACAGGTGAAAGCCTCACTAGCCTAACTGCCAGGCTCTACCCTTCTGTCCTGCACATCAAACATATGAAACAGTGAACTGAATGGCCAGGTCTTTTAAATGTAGATTTCAGAAAAGCATAGTTCAGGAAATTTAGATTTTTTTATCTGTATCAAAGTCTTGATTTGATGGCATCTCAACAAGGTACTGCATATCTGTTGTTGCTCCTGATTAAACTGAGAAAAGCAGTAGGCATAGAAGATCAAAACCTCAAACAAAAGATCTCCATCATGAAAAAGGAAAGCCAAACCCCAAATCTCAAAATACGGTTTATGTTTAAAAAAAATAAATTTACTCTAAGTATTTTATTTGCTAGTGCATAAGAAGTTAGGATTGAGGTCACAACGACACACTCTCTGCAAGACCACACACTGCATTCGAGCCCTTGCACAAACTGCCTCTGCTTAAAGGTAGAAGCTGTGCAAATATAACTCAAAACCAACATCTTTATAGCCTCATTTTCCCATTACAGAAAAATTCACTGATTTCTTCATTGTCATTACTTTTAGATCTTATGTATAATATCCTGCAGAACATTAGTCTCTGTAGAAATTTGTCAAAAATATTTGTGAGAATAAGCAATATAATCTTGTTTACAGCTCTAACTACAACACTTCTTACTTATCTCTGCAAGTTTAACTCACACGGATTGACGTTTCAATTCTTTTTTTTTAAAGGCTTTCCTAACCCTGCCACATTACACCAGCAAGAGTAACTAAAATAAATCCAGCATGTTCTGAAGATGCAGAAAGATACAAAGAGCCACCCAACTCCCAAAGAGCCGTCAAAACCCAACTCTGATGACTCCTGTTCTCCATAACAGGTTAGCCAGGCTGTAGATCAGCCACACTTGAAGTTTAAGCACTTCCCTATATGGACCCAGTTTGTACCTCCAGTTCTTGATGGCTTAACTGTGGCACCACATGAACCCAAACACTCTCCCAGAAGTAAATAAATTTCTTCAGACAGTGAAAAGCACAAGTTACTAAATTCCCTCAGCTACACTAAGCACAGTCAAGCCAAAGTGGGATTTTTTGAATATCCACCAAAGTAGATAGCCAAAAACCTGCTGGGGCCAGGAGGAGGAGGGTCATACCAAGCCCTTGTGCCATTTCTATCCACAGCTCATTGGACATCTCTGCAAGACTCTTCTGAGCTTCTCACAGCAGCTGAGTGCTCTCCCTCATTCTTCTTGATCCTTCAATACCCTTAGGGATTCTTGTCAGAGGACTAGATCATCTGTAAAATTATCTAAATACACAGATACTAAACAGGAAAACAAAAAGTTTCATTCATCCATCTGTTCCATAATGAACGTTTTGCATACATGTATTGATGCAGCAACTACCACTTTCACCACTGAAGTGCTTTAAAGCTGCAGTGGAATGCTCTTCCCTGAGTGGCACAGGCAGGCAGCTCTTGAATTATACTCCAGTATTCACACAGAAGACAATTGGTGCTGGGGTCTTGCTTTGTCAATCCTCAGTGTGGCCGTATCAGTTTTGTAACACCATTTGCTTGGCCTCCAAGTCTGCTGCCCATCAAGACATGTAATCCATGTGCTCCAGAGTTGCACTGCGAATCAAGCCAGTGCCTAGCAAACAGGAAGGTTTTGCAGACTTCCTTCAGAGCAGCACTGCTGATTTGAATAAACCCCTAATGTAGGTGCAACCTGGGATACTCTCTGTATTCAGCTGAGTTTGGAACAAACCTTTTTTGCCAAGCAGTTCAGACCTAAGACCAATGTCAGAAGGAAATGCAGCTAGGTCCAGTCTCACGAGCTTCCCAATTCACAAAGGGTAACACCAGCCCTGGAACAATTAACCTGTGTATCAAGCACCAAATTAGCATGCACTTGATGTCTTCTCTGCTCAGCAGAAAAAAGAAGTGCTTTTGCTGCAGGAGTGCAACTGAGTGGCATCCTACCCTCTTTCAGCAGTGTAGCCTACCAAGGGGCACACATGTGCCAGGATCTCTGCTCCCTTCCTCCAGATGGCATGCGGACCAGCATGGATAACAAAACATGTTTTCCAGTTTTTGTTGTGTTCTCTTTGGATCAATTCTAGCTTAGACTCTAAAGAAGTCATCATAAAAAGCTATAACATTTGCACATAATGCAATGCCTAGAATGAAAAGCCAGTTCTGAAGTTTTGTTAAGTGACTATATGGTCATTGACTAAATATTACTGTAAAAAATTATAGAAATTATATAAGTATAAAATGTCTCAGGTGTCTTTCTCTATTTTCACCACTTGGAATTTAAAAAGCAGACATAATTCCAATATCTTAGACAAAAAAAAAATGGTGAGACTAGATCAGAAAATAAATATTAATCAGACATTTTTCATTCCTCTCAGAACAATATATTTCTCTTTAAAAACAAATAAAAATTCAATGTTCTAATAGTGAAAACAGCTCTTTTACTGTACTTCTCATTGAACAATTCTGTTTCTTGACTTTGGCTTTACTCTAGTACAGAAAACCCAACTGAATGAAGAGAGCACTGGTCCCATTTCTTCCAGAGGCCGCCAAAGAAGGCACGCTGCAATCCAATGTGCCAATATCCATAGCACACATTCACTCATAGAGTGATCTCTCATTAACAAGATGACCTAAATCCAACAGTATGATCGTTCTTTTACAAGAGGCTGCAAGGCACAAGGTAGGTAAAAGAGCAATTGGAGTATTTTCTTACATGCCCCACTGTACTGAGAGTACAGATTTGATCAGCTGCCTGCTGACAGATGTATCACTGTTTACTCCATGTCCTTGCTTGTGGGTTTCTCCTCTGATCTCTAACAGGATCCATTGGGGCTTGCCAAGCTTCAGCTGCTCAAGTCTCTTCTCACAGGAGCCTGTAATGCTCATCACAGGAAGCTGTGCAAAATTCAGCTACCAGAGCATCACATACTCACTAAAATCCAAAAGGGACCATATCAGTCCTCAGATAAGTGGGCAGATCTCCGTTTCAAGAAAAACAGCAGTCACATATTTAAAGGTGAAATACAACCCAGGAATAAACCCCCAGTGCTGGGAATAACTGGGAACAATTTACAGAGTCAAATACCTGCTTTTATCATTTTGTGTTTTCATAGCTTTCATATTGAGTTTTCTCTCCTCTTATTCAGCAGCAGAAAATTTATAACAATAGGACCATCATTATTTGTTATACTTCCTTAAAGGCTCTGTTTGGGTTTATGCAGTGAGCAAACCAAAACAAAAAAATATCTGCTTCTAAATTTATGAATTGGTGCTACAGACTGTCAATATTCTGCAGAGATAGTATTGCAGTGGCTAAGAAAGACAATCAACTCTTTCAATACTAAGGTATTTTAGTACTATTTCCATGAACAACTCGGGGTCTTGCTGTAGTAAGACATTGCAATTCCTATACTGCACAGCACCTTCTGGGGTGCATGGGCAGCCAGAAAGATGGAGACAAAATAACATTCTTATAGGCTAAGAAGCAAGCATCTTCCCATAAGAGAGGCAGAATTTCTAACCCAGAACAGACATGCAGAAATGCTGAGGACAGAACAACCTTGTATATATATTCAGAACAGGATTAAGGCTTATGGAAAATTTCCTCAATAATGTTGCCCTGTAAGACTAGTGTTACCACCCAGAGAGACAGAAAGCAGCTACGAGCAGCTGAATTACACCTTCCTGATGAATATCATCTTTACTGCTCTCGTGCCCTTAAGATCAAATTAGCTCATACTGGATAATTACCCATGTCCCAAAAATGTGCTCATCATCGAGAGTAAACTCAGAATTTAGCCATCAGAACCTTAGCTAGGCTAATAGACCTGGCCACTGCAGGCAGGGATCGTTAGCAGCAAGTCTACTGCTAAGACAGCAAATGTCAATGCTTCTGAAGGAAGCTGCAAGAGGATGCTAAGGTTAAAGCTTTTGCCACTAAAGCTTTAGTGACGTCGCACTGTCACTAAATTTGAAATTTTAAAAACACGTTGGACATCTAGAAAAGGGAAGGCTTGGGGTGACCATATTGTGGCATTCATGTACCTGAAG
>WAAG01062360.1:0-10751 GCA_013390105.1 Tichodroma muraria | reverse complement strand
GAGATGTTTCTCCTTCAGAAGCCTCTGTGGAACTCCATGTTTCCTTCTGATCCCAATGCATCCTAGATGAGTTAAATTGTATGCCCCTAATTAGTCTTCTCTTGCCCTGCACCTAATAATTATCATAAGGTCCTCTTAAAATGACTCCCTGCTTTCCATCCCTCAAATCCCTCTGGATCCATCCTCTGCAGCCACTACAGCCCTGAATTTATTATGCCCAGAAATGCAATCTTGAAATTATGCATCCTGCTTCTGCAAATCACAGCACTGCACGGTTGATAAATGCGTTAAACACTGCAGCAGCGTCTCACCAGGACTCAGTGCACACACCTATGGCTTGTCACCCAGCAGTATTTTTACATGTTCACTTCAGCATCAATTTCTGTTACTCAAAGCAAGGAAAAGTTCTGACTGGGGATAGCTCCAAGTGGAGGTGAGATTTAATGTGAGGGAGGAAAGAGAAGGATGCAAAGGGAGCTGAATGCATTGGCTCTGAATGCAAATAGGCACAGAGTAAGCACCAAAATTCAGAATCCAGCCCTTTTCTTTAGCTACACACTTTGGGCTTTATGAGCTTTACAGAACGAATTGCTTGGACAGAGAGACAACAGAAGCATCATTAGGGCAGATATCTGCTAGGTAGGCTGTTTATGCAGCTGATTTTAATGAGTGAGCCCTTGTCCTCTTGAGATTCTGGTTAGTTATGCCCATATTAACAAGCCTTTCTGAAGAAGAGGGACAAATCTCCCAGAATGCATCCTTCAAATGACCACCCTTCTAAAGTAGCTTTTAACAAATGAGGGTGTTTGTTCTTTTTGTTCTTCTCCTGCGTTGATTAGAGAGATTTACTATGCAGCTAACCTGCTTTCCCCAACAGCAGGACACAAACAATAAGCAGACAAATATACAGACTGTAAAAATGCAATCAGTTTAACTCTTCTGTGCTCACTAAGTGGATGGTGCATCTATCACAACTGACAACAGTATTTTCTTATTAGCACAGGAGTACTAGAGTATAATTACTTTCAACAAAGATAAGAAAAGTGTGGGTCAGAGACACAGGCCACTGAAATAAGGATCCAATTCACCACAGGGTAATTCTGAAACCCATACCATCCAGCCAGAGTGCAGAACTATTTAAGCTATAAAAACAATCAGCTCTGCACTGTCCAATAACAAAGCAGCCAGATCTTTTTTTCTGCTTTGGTTTGTTTTTTTTCCCTCTCTGCTGAATCAACCCTCATGCTCGGGGCGTGAAATTATCAGTCGTCATTCTGCATAAAAGCACTACAGTTCTGTCATGACACTTTGTGGAGAGAAGAAAATATCTTCTAGAAACAAGCATCATGAAGACATTTCTGGCACTGTGCTCCAGAGCTACACAGATAACACCCAGCACTGAAAGAGGCAAATCACAAGGTTTTCAGCTGAGACACATTAAATAAAGTGAACCAAGCATCCCTGGTGCCCAAATATGCACTGGGAAAACACACACACTGAGGAGTTTTTTACAGCATTCCCCTTATCCCTCAACATTAATAAATTCTTGCTGGATTTGAGGACTTAAACATGAGAAACAAGAAACAGAGAAACAAGAAACCTTATAGCAGGGAAGTTTGTTTTCTGGCCAGGAAAGAGAAAAAGGGATGGTGGGCCTCCTGAGATTATTTTTGTGGCTTCCCCCAGGAGGGAAGTGGTTGAAGTCTTCACCTCAGAGCAGTCTAGAGGAATCCTCTGGGAAGAGGGGCTGGAACAAAGGTAGGTCCTTGTTGTGCTAAAGCCAGATGTCCAGCTCTGCAGTCACCAAGGAGGAAGCACTGCCCAATCCTTCTGGATGGGGCCAGGTGGGCTGGGAACAGCATCTCCTTCCCAGACTGCAGAGGAACAATGAATCAAATCAGCTCTGGTCTAACAGACACTGCAGACACTTGGGGCTCCTGACAGATGCAGATGGAAACACACATAGCAGCAGACACCACCTCAGAAATCTAAGAAATAGGCTGAAGTGTTGATAAAGTCTGATATGGATAGAAGAAAAACTCCCTTCAACCTCTTCAATTTGCAAATTGTTAGAAAATTTGATTGAAGGGATAAGAACTGGGAATAATCCTCCCAAAAGGAGCCGAAAAGAGTGTGGAAGGAAGGAAAGATGACCTATATGATATTAATTACTGCTGGACCATTCCCAGAACCTTATGTTAATAAACATGAGACCTCATTAAGCTCCATCTCTCACTGAACTTATATGGCTGGGACAACACGGCACAAAAATTGCCTAACAGCAATCTTAAAGGTTTTATAAAAAACAGATCCTATCAGAAACACCAAACTGATCAAACAGCTTACAAGGACCAGGCATGGAGATCTTCAAATATTTATTTCAAGCAATTAGTTTCCCAGTGAGCACAGCACAAAATAAGACACCCAGCCAAGACAACTGAGCTGACTTACCTTTCATGGCAGTACAGTAACTTGCTAACAATTTTGTTTTTGTATTCAGTCATTCATTTAGCTGAGTAAAATGAATTTCTATAGTCCCAGATTCTTCCTTCCTATTTTTAGGGGATATTATGCAATTCTCCTAATATGGACTTTTTATGGATTTGCCGTAAGCAAATATTTTTGCATCAAGAAGGGCAGAGGAAGAAACAGAATACTAAAAAGCAGAGACTGAATAAGTTTTATTAGGTTAATATCTCAACATCTTGGGCTGCCTGGGTTGTAGGGTTTTTCTCTAGTTATAAAACTAAACATCCATGTAATCCAAAGTCAAGTTGTTTTGGATTTTACTATAAGAATGCATTTCCCAAGTGATGAACCACAGAGATCAACCCAGTGCCACGAACAGCAGGTACAGGTAGCATCTGGCTGCTGCACACTGAAGAAAAACAGCAGGAACACAAAACCATCGCAGACCCAGTTAAAAGACACAGCTTTTAATTTTGAGGAAAGGTAAGTAATTGAAGCACTAGAGATCCCACAACGCTTCCCCAGGCTGGAGCGTGTGGCCTCACGTGTCCAAATACATGAACAAAGTCGTTCAGCTTGGCAGCAGGTGAAGCTGCTGCCTCCTGGATTAGGCTGGGCAGTGGTGCACTGGAGTGTGGTGGGAACAGCCCCGAGCAGCTGCCAGCCACGGCTACTGCGGGACCGCAGCAGCTCAGCCAGAAGAGCACAGGCCTGCCCTGTGCTCACCGGCCTTGAGAGCTTGAGAGGAGGCACCACACCCGTGTGGCTGCAGGGCTTCTGCAGGGCAGCAACACCTCCAGGTGTGCCCGGGCAGGGGCTGCTACCCAGGCGCTCCGGGGCACGCAGAATTCCCTGCACCTGCTCCTCGCTGGAGAGTTTCCTTCACTGCACTCACACGCCAGGACAGTGTGCGGCCAGCGCTCTGCGAGGGGAGCCTCCACAGCCAAAAGCAGAGCTGCAGGAGGGCAGCTCGGCAGGGATGCTCAGCGCATCGCTCGGCCTCAGGAGACCCCCGGCTGGGAGCTGCGGGAGGGGAAGGGATGGAGCAAACAAGGTCAGGCGCTGCCTCCGTGCTCTGGCAGCAGGACCAGGGGTGCTGCCCTGTGGTTCTGCAGCTGGAAGGAAGATCAGGCAAGCTTGCTTGAGCACCAGTCTGCACGGGGCCCTGAGCGCTCAGCACGACAGGAAGGACAGCAAGCTTCCCTCCGTGCCACGCCAACCTGGGGCAACCGGCGTTGCCGCTGCTTCGCCGAGCACTGCGCTCACTCCTACGTTTTGAATGGAAGGCAAGGGAACGACCATGAGCATCCGCTTTTCGTTAAATGACTAAAAACGTTCAGGACTTTCTGTTAACAACACGTGTACGCACGTATGCATTGCGAGCACTGGCATGGTTACACGCGGGAAAAAAACACGGAAAGCCTTAAAAGGGTGAAAACACTACAGACACACAAGGTAAAAAGTGACTCTTCCTGCAACTACAGAGAGGCAAAAGCAAAGGCTATAATAAAGTAACAGTGAAGTAATCTTGCACAGAAAGGTAAAAGAAACCAGATAGCTGAGTACCCACCCCGCAGCCATGCCCTCCCTGCCTCTGTTTAGTTTGCACATTTCAAGCCCAACCAATTAATTTCTGCAGTTGTGTGGTAGTGTACCCAAGTCCTACTAAATCATGGCGTGATTCAGAGGGTAGTTCTTTTCTTTTAAAACAATCCACTCTTGAACAGCTGTGATTTGGATTAATTAGTGAATTCTGCATTTTTGGCACAATCTCCCCTCCAGAAGTGCCACTGAAATAAAAAATTTAAGCAATCACTCCCTTCTCTAATCCTGTAGCTGAATTTTGCAGGTGCACAGATGTATCCTCAGAACTGGCAGGGCTGCAATTGTAGTGAACTTGCTGCAGTACTTGTCTCAGCTCCTTTCTAGCACTGACAATACCATTTAGAATAAAAATATAGAAAACTTTTTTTAAAATAGTGGAATCAAATCCAGCAAGGTGAGTATTTAAAAAAACACCCCAGGTTATGGGGTATTGTGGCTTTGATAGGCAGCTATTCCTCAAGAATTGAGCTAGAACCACACAAATAGCGTGAAAATTTTCACCCAAATAATTAATGTTTTGGATCTTTTTCAATACGAAATGTAAGACAACTTCAACTTTAAGCATAGCTGCTAGCAATGTCTGTGACAACCTATTTTTATTTTCATTAGGATAAAAGCCTACAGCCTTCAGAAGTCTGTAGAAAGGTGTTCAAATTCACTATCATTCCTGTTTAATAAATTTTGATGGCATTTTAATTTCTAAAAAAAGAAAGTAAATAAATATCATACCATTTGGATTACTGGCATTTTATTTTCTAAGACAAGCATATTTTTCAACAGATTTAAGTCATGACTGAAAAAAAAAAAACCCAATTGGTCTCATCCACAGATCTCCATTAGCTAAGCTAGACCTTGGTTTGTCCTGTCAGCTTCCTAAATGTTATTAAAAGGCCCCTGCAAAATGGATCTTAAAACTCAATACTTGTGAGAGACTTTGATGTAGCATCCAACATTCATTCTCCCCTTGCTGAAGTGAGTGAAGGAATGAAAAATCACTCCTTCTCAGAAATACTATCAGTGAAACCCTGACCGTAGTTCTCTTTAATGCGCTATCCTACAGTGGACCATATTTAATGGATAGTATTAGAGTGGCCTTCCTCATATCCCTGATTTACACATGAATGATGCTCTCACAAACAGCCACACTAATTAATGAAGCTATTCAAAAAAGCACAGAAACTCTTTTAAGACATCACTGCATAATCATGACATTATTTGAAAAGTGCCTTATTTTTACTGCCCTGATCCCACCACACCAATAGGAATTTCTACACTTGCCAGGCAGTACCAACTGGAAACCAAAAGCGACTTCCTAATATCATCTGCATATATATGGCCTAAGATTTGAGAGGAAGTATGGAGGTTTTTTTTTTACCACTGAAACAATTCCTTAGACACAAAAAAGTATTGTGAATGTTAGATGTTTAACAATTATAACCCTACTAAAACAAATCTGTGCCTATAATGACCAGATTATACAAATAATTACTAGATTATGCAAAACTGTATTTACAGGGATATAATCCTTCTTTGTTTCATCCCACAAGTTCTTCACAGAAGGATAGAAGGCTCAAATTTATGTTTACATTTAATAAACTGGAAAATAAAAATAGAAGAATGCTAATAATGACAGTAATGTCAGTAAATAACATCACTTTGGGTATATTTTGAAATGTTTCCGTACTAAACTGGAAGTAGCTTTAGAAGCTTAGTTATGACTATTTTGCCTACTTTTTGAAGAATTATATAGTGGTAGACTGGATAGTTCAGGGGATTATTAATGGGACATACAGACAAATTCCAAGGTAGCTTGTTTAATCCAGCTCAGGTCAATACTGACAACAATTCTGTAGTAGTTTTGAAATGAGGAGGTGGTTCTGAAGCACTTCTTCTCTTAAGAGACAGGTTCAATGCACAAAAGTGGCACTAATTTGCACTTCAGGCACTGCACTTCATCAGAAACTGAGGAATTAATGGGGTAGAGATTTATAATGTCACAAAGCACACAGGATGTTTTTCTATGCCCTTCCACTTCCCTTTCTGTGAGATGAACTACTGTGTTAAAAAGGGACAGTCCTCCTCTTGCCTCAGATTTTTCTAAATCTACCACAAACCCTGCAAGAAAAATCTTGAAGGTGCCTTGTGCTACCAAATTTTAATATCCTTTGGTGGAACTCAAGAGATTATAAGGTTTCACCTAGAAAAACATCTTAGGAGTGCTATCTGAAGAGAATCTTGATTGATGATGGTTGGCAGAAAATATTTCCCTGAGTGCATAATGGTTTTATTAATAGTTGTGGACCGAGCTGAAGCAAGTAGAAAACAGACAAAGTGAAGGGTGGGGATTTACCTACTCAGATACATCTAATCGCTCACTAGCATCAGCTTTGTCTTCCTAGCAAGTTTCAGTGTCAATACATTGCCATCAAGTATCTAGAGAGGAAGCATTAAAAAAAAACAAACAACTGTGTGTGTGCCAACTGTAGCAGCAATCTGGCTTCCTGTGTTACTCCTACCTACAGATCAGAGGGTGGGAAGTCGCAAGGATGACAGCACTGCTAGAAACGAGGGACGGGTGTGATGCAGACGGTACTGACTGTATATTAACATACACTATTGTATATGGACACCAGTGCTGATACTGCACTATTGAGCTGTCCCAGTCTGAAGTGAATTAAACGGGCTTAAGAGATGCCTTGTTCAGTGGCCAACACAGGCTAAACCTCTCTAGTGCTTGAGAGCAGCATCCTTAGAAGGGATTTGGGGTATCAGTGCTGCTCCCACTCAGTGACTGCATGAGATCCCATTGCTGAGATGCTGTGCACAGATGAATTCAACTGCACTCCAGCAGGCTCTGCACAGAACAAAGGGCAGCAGATGATGAATGAGGACTTGCAGAGCACATATGAGCAGATGTGTCTTGCTGGCATGGAGATTATTGAAGCTGAAGCTTTGCCAGTTGCTCTCTTTGAACGTCCACAGAACACCAGAGTCCAGTCCCCTGTTACAAGGGATAAGCCAGCACGACTAGCATTTTAGGGACTGTCCCTGTGACATGGACCCAGTTCAGCATCAACCCAGAACAAGCTCGCAGAGAGCAGAGCTCTCTCTCTCACTGAGGGCACCTACCAAAGAGCTGCACTGATACTAAATTTAACATGAGCCACCAGCCTGAAGGTGAAAAGCCTCTGCCTAATTAATTATTCCTAAGTATTCTCATTAAGCTGTTCTCTGGGTACAGAGAGAGTGTGTTTTTCATCTAAACCTGTTTAGTTTTGCCTATAAACTCTGAATTTCTTCTCTGCATATACCCATGACTGAATTCTTAGGAATAATCAGGAAATCTTAATCAAAATGAACAGGGGCTGGGCGAACTCTTGATGAGAGCCGGATTCTGTGAACCATTGCAAGAATTTCTCAAAGTTCAAAACCACTATGAAAAAAGGGGATAATTATTTTCTACTGAATTTGCATTTGGACTCTGAAACTGTTCACAAGCAGCTAGGTCCTTGCAGGAACAGACCCCTAAATTTGCCCTGAGAACCAGACAACCGCAGTGTGCACGTGACTGACGCGCTCAGAACTGCACTCCAACACAGAAATCATTACAGACCAGTCAAGATACACGCAACTGCTAATGCACTGCTTTTCCTACAGAAGGTAAGCATTTGTAAAAACCATACTGAACGCTGTTCATCAGAACAATTCTGATCAAATCATCTTTTTTACATTTGTGCAGGCACAAATTTAGGAATGGGTTTTCACAGATTCCTGTAACTGCTTTGCTTTTGTCTGTGCACACCTGATTTATATGCCCATTTATCCAACTCTCGGCACAAATTAGGTACTTAGGGCTGCAGGATCCTGCCTGGTACATGTCTTACCTGCCATGCACATAACAAATTCAAATGCACACATTTCAAATCTGAGGATGAATTCAGAATATCCAAATGTTTAGGGTCATGTGGCAATGTGTAACTTGCCTTGAATCAGAGGTTTCTTGAGGCTTCTGAAAATGTCAGTCTGGAAAACTATAGCATCATGTAATGCAGTATTAAATAAATTACTGCCTGAATACCTAATTCTGTTTTAAGAAAGACATGAGGGAGGATAATCCTATAATTCTTTAGGAAACATGCTGGGTGAACCTATGAAAAATATTCTATATTATGCACATCAGTCTGTTTACCCGTGACTCATAAAAAGAGCCAAACACGCAGGAGGGCTTAAGCTGAGGTGGGACAAATTCACTGACTGGGAACAGGATTTGGTGTGAAATAGTCAGGCTCTCCTCCACAGTACTGACTAAAATAAACATTGTGAACTCCTATTGATTTTGATGGCAAGGAACTGAAATGGGTGACAGTGTCTCATGTTCTGTAACTCAACAGCAAATTGAAAAATGCTGTACAATAGATGGTTTGAGGCAACATAAAGATCTATTATTCAGGTAAGACAGCTGATTAGGAGTCATGGGGATAAAAAGTAGGAGATAAAGGGTGTGATTTATTCCCAGTATTTAAAAACAGAAACAAAAATTAAAAGCAGAACAAAAATTTCTCTTCAGCTGTTTTGTTATCATTATTTTTTTTTTATTTATTTAGAGTATAGATTAGCCAATTTGGTTAAAAGATTGTGTTTCATTTTCTGTCCTATAAACTTGGTTTGATTACTTAAAAAATTAATGAATGCTATGGAAAAGGTTTCAAATTTTAGCTCTTCAACATTGTACTATTTGTGCAGCTACGCTGCCTCGTCAGCAATGTATGGGTTAGAATGATTACTTATTATTGCATTCTAATTTCCACTGGGCTTTTCTATATTTCATTTGATGGTGGCAACACAGAATAAACTATTCCTGAAATTATTTTGATCATATCTGCCACATGGCAACTGAGAGTCTGTTTTAAGACTGTTAGATCTCTGGGTTACACAGAAATATGAAAGAATGGTGCGCACACATGTAAGCGGTAATAGATAATTACAACAAACACTTAAGGATAATTGCAATATACACAACTGTGGAGTTATTCCCTTTTTACAAGTGTATAAACAAAAGCAGAATTTGATTAGGTCATGTGATTTCCTCTTTAAAACTGAATTACTTTATATGCATAAACATACTTCAGGTACTTGGGTTTGCTGTTGGCAGAGGAAGGCAATGTATCCTCCTTAATCAAGGATGAGGAAGCAGGGTTGATTCAGACATTTTACCCAAATCAAAATGCAGACTTACTCCAGTCTCAGTTGTACCCCAGTATGGCCACAGCCCCCCTCTGCCCTTCTCCACTGTGCCTTCTAGGGCAGCCCAGCCAGTGATGGCATGGAGACTACCCCAGGACCATACAGGCTCAACTCCTTCCAGCTCAGTCTGGTGCAGATTTTGGTGGCTTTTTTTTTTTCCCTGAATCTGCATTTACACATTAAATCATGAGAAGAAATACAGAGAAATAATATAAGTAAGTTTCATAGCAGATTAAGTCTGTGAGGCAGTTGAATGTCCAATCATTACAGAATGGATCTGCAAGAAGAAAGGACAAAACAACCCAAACCAAAAGNTGCGCTAGGAAAGAGATAGCTCATCTATGGAAACAACATGCTGATCATTAAAATAGTGTCTAGCAGTGTCTGCAAGACTTCAAAAGCCACCAAGGGTGATAGTAAATGAGAAAATTATAGCACAATGGGAATGTCGTTCCCATCTGTAAACTCTTCTCTACTCACTCATATACCCAAGGAGTCACAGAAATCTCAGGGAACAACACTTCTGGGAAAAGACATTGGCAGGCAGCCCCACACCCCTACTCCAGGGTGTAGGAACATTTCTCCCACCTCTGGGGATTTCAGGGAACATAACCAGAACCAAGCCAAACCCCTTGACCCTGCACCAGGACTGTGCACAACTCATCACAGTTCCTCTCTGTTAGTGAGCCTTCCCCTCCAAGGAACGAGGAGGTTGTACAACAAATTGCTGCCCTGCTCCCCTAAACTCTCATCCCTTCAGCACCATCCCCCTCCAAAACAGAGAAGGCAGGTAATTCATAAAACTCCATGCATCTATGACTACAATGCTCCACTATCCAGAATTATTCAGCCTCCACACTGTCATTTGTCCTAAGCTATCATACTACAAAACAAAATTGCCAATACCACTTCAGTAAAAGTGTTTAAAAGTACATTTCAAATATAGGGGCCTTGTGAAATCCTACTGCTTACCTACGAAGGATCAATTCTTTGCAAAAATGGAAGAACTGATAAAGATTTCATTTGTTAAATTTTGATCTATTCTGGCAATGCTGAGCTATTTTCATACCTTAGCAAGAAACATCACTCTGTTGACAACTGTATTAATTATCTGATATAGCACCAGTCTTTTACTTTGGTTTTCCTCATGAATCTCTGTGGATATATTTTTTTGAGGATAAACCAGTGCATTAACATAGTTTAGAATAGTGAAGTATTTATTGTTTCTGAAGCACTCAAGTACACTATGTGGTCTCCAGAACAAATAGAGGCTATAAGGTGATAGCTGCACAGAAGTTAACAGCAATTAATTGGATCTTTAAGGCCAAAAGTACCTTTTCATACTGAGTTTCTGGAATGACTACTATGATGGGATTTTGGTGTATAAGAACTCCTTGAAAGCTATTCTTGTTTAAAAAAAAAAAAAGTATTCA
>WAAG01062331.1:757-23138 GCA_013390105.1 Tichodroma muraria | reverse complement strand
AGCAATGCAAGCAAAATACCTGCAAACAAAATTAACTCTTGATGTGAAACATTAGGAAAATAAAACATCAGAACACATTTAAAAAACTGAAGGTGTCTCCTAGTGCTCCTTCCAAACAGTGCAATAAAATTATTAAGAGAAACACAGAAGGGCTTTTATTGTTGGTATTACTTTTTCTTTATTTTTATTATTACTTTTTCTTTATTAGACTTATGTAAACTGATGAAAAAAAGCTACACAGCTACACATATGAAAAAAATCCAGCTGTAGCCTTGAGTTACGTGAGAGTTGCAGGAAGGCAGGCCAGGTGGGTGGATGTTAGGAGTGATGAGAAATAAGAGGGAACAGGGCTGCTCTTGCTCCTTTAGAACCCCGCTCAAGGGGTGCATGTCTGTGTGAGGGCATCTCCTCTGCTGCTGCTCGACAAGAGTGTGGAAATCATGGTGCTGAATGGTTGAGGGAGAACCTTGAGCTCTTTCTCAACAGAAATAACTTTTCTGTGGCCTTTTTGTTTAATGAATCAGTTATTTGAATTACTCACCAGCGGTCTGAAGTATCACTGCAATGGCAAAAGTTGCTTTGATTGATTTTGCTTTTGGTTCTTATTTGAACTACTCTCCTTTTTTGTCTCTAGAAGGCTGTATCGAGTTCATCGTGCAAAGGGATGGAGGCTGCAACAAAAGGCTGAGAAACATCAGTGAAAATAAATGGTGGGAAGTAAACTTTTCAGTGTATTTTGCCCCTGACCAGCACTTCTGAGAGGTGAGGTCTTCCTCACTCCCAGGCTGGAGTGACTTCCTGTATTTCCTGTGACTTCCGTTGGTGTAAAACTAGTTACTCCTGGCTGCTTATATGTCTGCACAGCTGGTGTAAGACATAGCAGGGTCCGAGTAGTTTACATGTCTGCAGTGAGAGGTCTTCATTCATCCAGCTACATGCTTTGTCCATATAAAGGTAGTTTAGGATTTTTGTCATTTGTCACTATTGCCATTGAGCTACAGAATTCTAAAAATTTACCACTTCCACAGTTCCATAAAGCAGAAATTAGCTATAAAAGAAAAAGAAAAATAGTTATTTCTGTTTAAGCATAAAGAGGAAAAAAATATACCTGAAAAAATTTAGTATTTTAACTTCTCAGAAATTTACCAGGGGTGATCTGGCTGTAAGGTTTAAAGTCTAAACTACTGGGAAAAATAAAGACATTATTTTGACAGAATACTCTGACTTTCCTATTTCCTCCCAGCCATGTATTTTTAACTTTTATTTTACTGAAATCTCAATTATGAAATTTATTCTAACAATAGGTTTAGCAAGTAGGTCAGTCCTTTTTCACATCCTATTGCTGCTGCCATATTCTAGGCAATTCTGTAGATATTTTAGTATGTTCAGCTGGACATAAATTATCTTGGAGGACATTCACAGTTGTTTTGGGGTGTACACTGGAGCCAAAGCAGTATTGCTATGGAAAATCATCGAAACAGTGATGCCTCAAACTTGTAAGTCTCCATAGTAACTTAAAAAAATAATGACAGCTGTACCAAGAAATTTGCTAATAGAAGGCCTTAACACATTTGTCTAGATTCAGTCATACCTCATACTCATTGTAACCTGCAGAAGGATTGTAAGAAAATGAAACGTAGAGAAAAAAATTGGGAATATCTGCTTTTCCTGGAATTTCACACTGCTTCATTTACCTGACATTGTCTATGGCAAATATAACCATAACAGTGAAATTTAAAGTTATTTAATAACATAGATTAATTGCAACTCCTTTGATTCTAATATGTACAGCATTTCATTTAGTATGTGCTATATACACAGTAGAAATCTCTCAATAATTAGCAAAAAGCTAGGTGCTCTGAAAACAAATAGGAAGATTCCCATGCTGATCATGTTAAAATTATTGGCTGTAACAATGTTGAGAAGATTGAATGAAAAATGAAGCAGTATGAGACAGATTCTGTTTTAAAATGGCCTCGCTCAAGTTCAAATTACGGGCCATGCATAAAAAAAGAGGATTCTGTAGGATCAAAGCACAAGAGAGCTTGCTAGCTTTGGTCTGCTAGAAATGCACAAACACTCTAGAGAATAAGAAAATTGGCTGTGCAACCATTAAGCTACAATATGTAGCATGAACAAATAATTTTATGAGTTGGCGTCAGTTCAAAAGACGTGATATAAGTTGCTGATTTTAAGGCAGCCTTTGCATTTTTAAAATTTTATATATAACAATTTCCTATATAAACAAAAATTGTTTCTAATGAGGCAGAACTCTATTCAAGACCTTATGAAGTGAAGAGTTAATCACAGAACTGAAAAAATGGATGAAACTGATTTTATCTTGATTACATTTTTATTGTGAGTTCTGCCAAGAATTCATATTCTCAGGGGATTGAAGAGGACAATTTAATAAAGCTGAAAATAATATTGAGACAATCAACTGGAGAAAATGTAAACAGAAACATAAGAAAGATAATTGTCCATTGTTGAATAACACTTTACTAGATGCCGAAATTGCACATTTCAGAATGATGTTGTTGCAGTGACTTAAGGAAAGAACAGCATGGGTCAAAGTAAAATGAAAAACATCTCTAAGTCATAGTGAAACATGAAACAAAAAAGCTGGAACAATCATAGTAACAAGTCTCTTGGATTTTAGGAAGTAGATAGTGGAAGCAAAATGTTAAAGACAAATATCTATGGCTATCAGATCTAAGAATGGAAAGGCAGAGAAGGGAGTTCCCAGTTGTATTGGGAATCCCGATAATATTATTGCTCTGTGACAGTAGGATGATAGCAGAACTGACAAGAATTCATGAAAAGCAAAATCTCAGTCACTTGGAGTCTGCATTTGGGGAAAGCCAGATGGTAGAGTCATATGACATGATGATTCAGTCCTTTTAATTCTAACCAGTTACACAGCAGTTTAAGTTAGACATTTTAAAATCTGCATGTCTAATTAGCTTTCATCTGATAGTTTTAAAAGAACTAGCAAAAGACTCTCATAGGCGTTTTATTATGGTGATTACAGGGTTGAAACATGGGAATTTTCAAGTTGGGAAATTTAAAGCGTATATCAAGTTGGATATTTAAAGTGTATCAATATTTAAAAATGATAACAGGACTAACTCAGGAAATTAAGAGCCTATCAAGATGAGATTGCTTAAACACATTTATTGTCCATCAACATTAGTTCCACAAAAATTATTTTTGTCAGACTAATTTGAACCCATCTTTTGATAAGATTACAAGTTCTTTTCAATCAGGATAGTATTGTGGATGTAATAAAGTTTTTAAAGGACATGCTCTCACTCATGCCAGAAGACATTTTGCTAAGAAAATAAAGGAATAGAAAATCAACTTAACACCTATGAATTTTATTTAAAATATAATATAAATATATTTAAGTATAACTGCAAATAAGGAGCCATCATGGTGAAGATTTGGTCCTTGTGAGGTTCATCTCCCTCACACCTTATTTTCTTAATGAGACAAGAAAACATGACATTTTCTTCATGAAGTTTTCTTATACCACTAAAACTAGTGGAGGATTAAATGATGAATAAGGCTGGTGAATGACAGAACAATCTGACTTTCTTTACAAAATGCAACAAGTTATTTTTTTGGAAGCCCGTGCAGTGAGGAACAGTGTGAACCATGGTAGTAGGATGGAAAAGGCTCCATGCTGGGAAATAGGGACTGAAAGGGATTTGATTTTATAATGGATAATCAGATACACGCAGAGCTCCTGCAGTGCGCCATGGCCAAAGTGCTGAAATGATCATTGGACTATAATGAGGAGACTATGAATAAAAGCAGAGAGCTTGCATTATTCAGGTGAAGATTTACTGTGAGGGAAAAGGGAAAGTGCTACACAGAGTGTAGCCCCTTGGCACAGGAAGTCTGGGGCTTTGTGCCTCTGCTAGAGGGGAAGGGGAAGCACTGCACAGCTGCTCCCAAGTGCCACTGCTGGGGTCCAGCAGCCTGCCACTGTGCTTCATCACTGCTCATCCTGCCCTGTGGAAAAGGATCTTGGTCTTCTAATTTCTTTTCTTCAACATTATTATTTATTTGGTTTTCTTTAGAAAGAAGTTCATCAAAGATAGCAGCTCTGGTTGAGCTTAAAGGACTGTAAAATATGTTGAAAATGAGGGGCTACAGTTCAAAGTCTTGACTTACTAAATAATAGAAAAATGGTAGAAAGGCATCTCTAATTTCTCTGGAAAAGACTAGCAAAATCCATTGCCTGGAATTAGAGAAATTTAGCCCTGAAGTAATTTACCTCAGAGAAGGGAACTGACCACTGGAAAAACTTACTGTAGCCTGCAGTGGATTTTGTCTGAAGAGAAAATCTGAAACCATGATCAGTTTTTTTTCTGGCTTAGCTGCACTATTGGTCTTGATACAGAGATTCATTTAGGTGAGTCCTGTCAATGTGTGATATAAAAAGTCACATTAAATAATCAACAGAACCCTTCTAATATTAATATATTTCAGTGAAAAATATGAAATGATCATGTTATTCTGTTGAGATGATCTGAAATAAGGTCTTAGTGATTTTTTAAAAAATCTACTTTGCAAATAATTTCAATTTATGAGCTAAATAGCAGATATATTAGATGTGAAATCTTTAAGTTCTCCACTAAGTAATAAAAGAGTGATTTTTCTGATTGACATAAAGAACAGAAATTCACCTAGATCACAAAATCTGGTCTTTTGTCTCCAAACAAGCATGTTCAGAGAGCCCCGTTTCTGTTCATGTGGGAAGAGGAAAGAACAAAGCACTGCAGCTCTAGAGATTAATTCTGCAAGTCAGGAGGCTCTATCCTGCTATGAGAATACAGCCCACAGCCCCAGCCTGCCCTTGGGTCACCCTTGTGCCCTTGCATGGGGTCATGCAGGAGATGTGTTGGGGCTGGGCTTGGGACAAGGGGAGGAGGTAATGGAGGGGCTGGAATAAGGGCATAGATAGACACTGCTGCCTCTACTATGATGTTAGAACATCTTCTCCTTTATACTTTCAGACTTCTTTATTTGTATAGTTTGCAAAGTTTTGGTTATTTTATTTTTGGCCAGTTCTACTTTAAATTACGTATTACCTACCACAAGCTATTTTATTTCTTCTTTCTCATTGCACCTGCTGGCACCATCTTCACCTCACTATACCCACTGGCACAATGTCACTCGCCCTTGAATATTGGAGTTGATTCAGACATCCACTCCTCTGCCACCCTGCCTTTCCTGCTTGAAGTGACTCACAGCCTGGCCTTCACATGTGGCCTTCACCAAGAAGTTAAGAAAAAAAGGAAGAAAGCCTTTTAAAACACTCCAACACACCCTGCTTCTTGTATGGTTGGTCATTTGGTCTGTGTTATAGGCATGCTGTCTGCACTACCAGTGAGATGACAAAAACTGCGCCTTCTTGTATGTTGTTTGCTGGCAAAAGTTTCCAAGATGATCTGTGCAGTTTGTGAACACCTCTGCTAAAAAGAAAGAAAGGCTGAAGTGGCTAGGGAACAGGATGGAGTGGATTTCAGTGGGCTAGGGAGTGGTGCCATGTTCTTTGGGAGAAAGCACTGCTGCAGGTTGCCCCTAGAAAGACCAGCATCCCAAAAGACAAGCATTCTGCTGATGTAAATGGAGAAGGGCAGGTCTCCTGTCTTCTTCAACCAGCTGTTAGCATTCATGGTAACCTGAACACCCAAGTCCCTTCAGAGGTTGCCTCAGAAAACATACCATATCTTTGTTTAATTCTCCAGGTTTTAATTTTTTCCCCACCTTTTTTCTTTTTCAGATCAGTACCCACTGGCCCTCTGAAATATTTGTATGGTTCCCCTGGGTTACCCTCTGCCTCAGATACATTTCCATAAAGGTGCAGCCTCAGCATTACTTCGCTTCTACGTGTGTTTGAGTGTGTGTATGTACTATCTACATCTGGAATGAGGGGCTGTATTAAAAATAAAATAATTATAAAAATAAAATGAAATAGCCTCACATGGAAAGCATTTGGAAAGGAAAATACCAGAGTAAAAATGGAAAAATAAGTACGTGTGAGGCCAGCTGCAGGTTAGGAGCAGCTCTCTGGGAAGCCAGTGGGATTTGCTGGTGCCCTGCATGGGAAGGCAGAGACCAAGCAAGCACAGCTGCCCTGCAGCACTCTGGTGACCAGGACTTCAGTTATGCCTACAGGAAGAATTTAACCTTGCTAGCCTCAGGAGTATTTCTCAGAAGCTTAAGACGTCAACCTTAGCAAGACTGCGCCCACAGATAGTAATGACCAAAAGGGAAATCCCTGGGGCAGGCTGCAGGAAGCTTTTGAAGGTCCTTGTGCCAGCAGATATCTGGGGCATGGGCATAAGAAAAGGAAGTTCCCCTAACAGTTAAATTCATATATTAAACCCTTCTCAATTCACTCCTGCATAAAGCATAAAGAGACTCTATGCTGCAAACAAAGACATCATACACTGAGTTATTTGTCAGCCTCTAAATTAAGAAAGGATTTTAATACCTTGCTTCAAGAGATTTACTCACATGATTAAAGTTAGGCATGATTTTAGGAAGCTCAGAAGATCAGCCACCTGATAAACTTGCTGCTTCAGGTTAAAATAAATTACATTAAAAAAAGCATGTTTCTTGAAAAAAAACACAAGGAAGAGATATTATAGCAACAAAAATTTGTCTTAAAAGTTATTAAATTGTTTGGTCTTTCAATAATTGAAAAGGCTGCATTACCATGCAAACAAAAAACAGGTTGGCTATTCACCTTTTGGAATATGGCATTTGCATTGCTATAATAGGAGAGAAGAACCTTAGAAAACTAATGAAGGAGCATAAAAATGCAAATTACTGCAGCTAATTGGCTATGCCTTCTTACACCTTCTGAATTATTAATTTATGACTGAGTAAATCTGCCCCTTTTAAATAATATAATAAAGAACAACATTGTGTTCTATGCTTTTGAGTGGATAGTGTTTGTTCCCTTAATTTTATGGTGAGTTGCTCTTGTTTGCACTAGCAAGATGCTTGCAGTGGTCTGCACAACTCTGCAGGTCCAGCACTCTTCTCATGCAGACTGACACCATTTTATTTCCTTTTTCTAATTCCTGACTGGGAAAAACAGGACAAAAGATGATGCCATTATTACAATAATGCTAATTACATCTTTATTGCCATTGGCAGTAAAGTTTAATCATAAAGCAGGCTCAGAATTCTGCAGAGACCTATTTACATGCCAATATGTGAGTAATTCCATCCAGTTCAGTGTAGAAACTTAGAACTGGTTGCTGCTCCGGGGGTTGAAGAAATCAAAATAAAATATTTGATAACTGGGTTGATATATGCACATTTTTCCCTGAATATTATTTCTTCCCCCATGAAAAATTTGGAAAGACTGAGGAACCTATTTTACCTGGGATTTGCAGCCCTGTGATACAGCCCTTTGGCATACACGAGCACAATTTTGCAAGCACCAGATATTCTACTCGGCAGACCTATACATTCACAGTGTACATGTATTCACTGGAAGGCCCTCACGTTCCCCATGCACACTCACTGGGACTGTGCAGGGCATGAGCAGTGTGTCCATTACTTTCTGAACTTGCCTTATATTGCTTAAATGCTCAACAATTATCTGTAAAACCTTGGAGTCATGTGTTTAAGTAATTCTATGCAACAAGGACTTAGAAATTAAGCTCAGCTTGTATGAGTTCCTTTTTCCCTGTTGGCTTCACGTATTTCCCTGTAGCATACTTAAATTAACAATTTTTCATTTAAAAATGATATGCTACAGTGCTGGGCCTTTTTGTGTAGGTGGTGCCTGCAAGACCAAGATTGGAAGAATTTGGCCTGTGGGATGGATCATTGCTTTAGAGGACACAGGTGGACACCATATGCAGCAGGTAGGAATGTCTCTCCTTTTGTCCTTCTGTAAGGCAGAATGTTTTTCATTACAAAAATCAGCCTGTTGAGATTAATTCTCCATTTTAATCTCCAAATTATTTCTTCTTTAAAATGTAGCCAAAACAGGTTAAAAGTTTTCTTGTATTTGATTATATGTTGCTTAGTGCATGCTACTCCAAACCAAAAAGAAATCCACATCCCAAGGAACTCTTTAGTTTGTTCCAGCTGCTGCTGTGGCTGGGGTGCCTAAACCAGCTACAACAAGGCAGCTCATGGAAAAAGCCTTGCCTGAGTTTAAGTGATCTGGCCAGCTCAAGGCTTCAGTTATGAAGACAGCACAAGGGAATAGCAGCGAATCCAGGGAAATTCTAGTGTTGAAGGCAGGTAAACAAAAGCCAAAGAATATTAAATCTGATTTATTTTGTTTATCTTTTAGGACTTTTATAATTTGACTGTGCACAAGCTTTGCCTAGGTCTTCTTTTATAGCATCCAAATATCTCACTAGTATCAGTGCATTTCCCAGGTGGGAAAGGAACATTATCTTCAGTTTATAGAAGAGAAATTGAGAGATGCAAGTTGGGTAAAATAGCTCCCCAAGGCTGCCTATGAAAACTTGGGTTGGAATTTGGACTGTCATCCCACTTGCTGCAAAAACTACTGAGCCATCTTTTTTGCAGTCTGAATTTTCAGAGTGTTTTCTAAACAAAAGAAAAGAATACAAACCTTCCTCTAGGATGACAAAAAGATATTGTCTTCTTAGGCAACAGAAACTTGGTGGCCGCAGCATGCCAGTTTTTGTTGAGCAAATTTCCATATATCAATCACTGAGAATCTCTAAGTGGTGGATCTGTGGAATGTTATAGTCCAGGATCAAAACCAAACCTACTGCCATTTGAAAGGGTTGTATTAAACATTATGTTTATATTATGTGTTACCTAAAATATTAATGAAGTATGTAATAGCTGTTAAACTAAAGCCAACAGAAGCAGTGAAGAAAATACCTTGATATATTACCCAGAATAACAAGGAGGAAAACACTCCAGGGAGAAGTATTTCAGTAAGAGCCTATAGGTGGTAATTAAAGGCACTTAGACACAAAATAATTTCATCCAGATAGATGTATGGGGAATGTAGCATTTACTAAAACCTTGTTGATAGTGTCTCCTTCAGTCATCTCTGAACACCTGGGATCTTCTCTCTTAACTAGGAAGGAAAAGAGTAGCAGACATTTTTATGCTCTAAGAGTTGTTAAAGAAACAAAAAATACCTGAAAGAGATAATAGGTGTCCATAGATTCACAGGGAGAAGGAACAGGAGTACAGGGACTAGTCATTTTCATTTGTCAACAGGCCAAAAACTAAAAGGATTAGCCTGCAGCAAAATAGATTAAATATCAAGGAAAAACATGAATTAGTCATGAAGGGAATATTTTAGAATTAACATCATTGAGACTAAGGCTAAACTTCCTAAAGCACAGCTGGAGATGGTTTAAGGTCCGTTTAAGTCTCCCATCACAAGAAAAGATAGTGCAGCTTACTAGGAACGGACTCCTCTCACATTCTAGCCATGGGCTGTCTTTAGAACCTCAGCAAGGGTTTTCTTCCCTCTGGAAAGTGACTGTCTGGTCAAGTAGCCCTCTCTCCTTCTTCATATTTTAGCCCAGTGGCTGTACACTTCTTAAACGGCTTCCTGATGAGCATCTGATGAAAAGCAGACGCTTGGACGTGTGCTGTTCTCCCTGCCTTGCTGGGGAGGAGGTGGAGATGTTCATTCACAAAGGCATGGCATTTTCTGAAAGACAGGCGCGTAGTCTCCACCTGAGCTTCTTTAAAACCAGGATTTTGAAGACAAAGCCAAAGTAATACTACCCCACGAGGAAAGAAACCCAGCACAGTGACTGAGAAGTGCTACACTGACCATCCCTTTGGGAAGAGCCACGCCTGTTCTTCCCAAACTTGTGCTTCTCACCCCCGAGGCGGCTTTTGCTTCTCTCTGCTGGCAAGGCTGCAGTATCACCTGCTCAGCTCCTCCCTGGCAGCATGACACCCGCCCCACGTCCTCTTTACTGGGCTGAGCAGAGAGAGCTCACTGCTTCCATCGTGGCGAGGGTGTCCTGGTGGGAAACCCGTGGTGGGCGCCAGCCCGCCCATCAGCCGGGGATGGCGGAGCCGGGCTGCGTGCTGATCCCGGAGTGCCCTCTAGCGCTGACAGCGCGCCGCGGCTCCCGCCCCGCCGGGAGCGGGACCCCAGCGTGGCACCCCCCGGGCATGGCCCGGGCCCGCCGGCACGGCCGTGAAAGCAGGACAGCCCCTCCGCTTCACGCCTGCCTCGCAAAGTGGTTCACTAGGTACCCACCCGCTACAGGAGGAGCCTGGACTGGCCATAAGCCCTCCTACTTTTGCCACAGGACGTTCCTATTTTACCTGAGTTCTCCATAAAGCAGGTCAATATGGAAGACACAAAGTGATGGGCAACCCACACTTGCAATATTCGTGACACATAACTCCAAACCACTTTAATTTATGGGTACAGTTTTATTTAAACTCATTAGAATCTGAAGAGCATATTCAGTAATTGTGAACAGGGAAGCTTGCTCAATGTAAGGGTGACGCTGCCTGGCTCAGCAGTTTGTGCACCTGGGACAGTTTGACCTAAGAGAAAATGCTTGGCTACGTGTGATGCAAATAGGCTAAGAATGAAGAAGGAAAAGATTTTTAGTTCTTGTCTATCCTCACCTCCTTTGTCTTGTATTTTAACTTCCAAGCTGGTGGGCATTTTAGTTTTAAAATTACAAGTGTGTGGCAGCTTTATAATACTGATTATTTCCAGGTGGCTTTTGATGCCAAATCCCACCTTTTCAATGTCTAGGTCTCCTAAATTCTTATTAGAATTAAGATGAAATTATCTACTTTGCATTAAGTCTGCTGCTGGAAAAGTATTGACAGACCGGCAAGTCTACTAGGGACTGCAGGGCAAAACCCCATGTAACATGCCCCCTGTGGAACATGCCACATCTGCTCTTAGCAAGTCACTCACTGTGGGTTTGGGTTTTCTTTTTGAAGAAGATACTACTACCAGTTCTACTATAGTGGAGATAGACTTGGGATGTAGGTGAAGATCCTGTTGTGCTCTGACACACAAGAAGATGGGGTTATAAATAGGCTCAAGAAGATCAAGAAAGTAAATGACATGTCTGTTGAGCCCAGATGGAATCTTCACAAAAGAGCCTGGATGAGATCTTTTGAGAAAAGCTTTACATCTCTTCTCAAAAGATTTGCCCGCACTGAATGCACTGCTCTTTTAATGACTGAGGAAATTATTGGCAATGTGTCTTCAAGCATTTCTCTGGTAGGAATTTCCATTTTGTGTTATCTTCAGTTAGTCAATCCACATTAATTCCATTTGTCATGTTACTCACTGTTGTGAGTGAGGTCTGCTTCTTCAGTCACTAAGGAACCAAGAAATGGTCATTTAGCAGGGCTACATCAGGGGGAATAAATCACTTATTAATAGATGAAGATATAATATTTACTCTCCCTGAGAACTTGCTCCCAGCTGTGTATTCAGTACCAAAGTCTACCTTAAAGATTTTTATGGTTTTGTTAGGAAACAATTTCTGGCATTTCAACAAATAATAAAAAACAAATAAACTCCTTTTGATATAATTTGCAAACGTGGCCTCTCACCACATATTTAATCTCTTTAGCACCAGAAGATAATTGTCTCAAGAAGATAAGACCCTCTCGGGTAAGAAAGCCATCAAACGTGTAATAATAATGATGAACATGAAGGTGCTATTGTTGAATTAAAATGAATACTCTTCCTATGTTTGAAATAGCTCACATTAGATTGCTATCTAATCTGTTACTTGCAATAACAGAGGGAAACTACAGCTTTAGTACCTGTGCATGACAGCACTTATCTTTGATGGTGGAGCCGTAATTAACCAAGTGATTTATTAAGGGAAGGGACTTTAGAAGAATGACTGGGATTAAGTAGTGTGAAATATTGGAGCAGCTTCTTAAGATATTTTTCTTTGGCTTGCTCTAGAATTTCTTGAACAACTGAAAGTTTTTTTAAGTGTCAAGAAGTCTACTGGCTTGTGAGGAAAATGACAGCTAGGTTGAAGTGACTCAGAAATCAGTGCAGAGATTCCTATTGAATTGAATGTTTAATCTACTTAAAATAAAAAAAAAAAATTGCTTTGGTTATTTTAAAAACAAACCCCAAAATACTGTTTCAATTTAACCTTTTTTTTTCATAGGCCTTATGATTTTTTGGCATAGCTACTGGCAATAAAGCTGAAGAAGAAAGCCAAGGAAGGGCTCCAGACTAACTTACTTGGTGTGGCAGGATGATGCTTTTTACAATTGCTTTGCAAATGCTCTTCTTGCAACATTCAAACAATTCTTGTTTATGGGACATTTGGAAAAATATCAAAATGACAAAACCAGAAGCTTTGTTCAAGTATTTCCCTTTTATTGAGCTTCATTAACTGAAGTCAAGTGCTTCTGTGGAAAGTATGTCAATCTGCACAGGTGTGTAAGAAAGAAAGGCTGAGATCACTAAATCATTTCTGGGGGCTTTGGGTATGTTCTGTTGATGACAGTGCTGTAAAAGTGTTGATAATTAATAATATTTTCACAGGAAGAAATTTAAATTGCTCTGTTATCTTTAGCACGTAGTGTCCCCAGATTTCTGCTCATAAAGTCATTGCTTGTGAGCTGGCCCTAAAGCATGTACAGACCAGTCAAGCTTTCTCTAAAATTTCTAAAATGCTGCTGCAGACCTAGTTTTGTGGACGTTATTTGCTTGTTTTGGACATCTGGAGTGCCATGTAGAGTCTGTTTTCTTTCTCCAAAGTGATGTGGTTCAGGGCTTTGAAAATAATGGTATTCAAGGTTTTACTTCCAAATATAAAGATTTAAAAATGCTGAACAGTTTCATTTGGTTTCAGAGAGCTCAATGCTTTAGAAAAATCAAATTATTTTTCAACCTAAATTTAGACGCATTAAAAAGCTCTGATGAGTGTTCTAAAGAAATAAGTTATTAGAAATTAATTATCACCCTAACACTCAGCTTTAAAGAAAAGTATTTTGAGTAATAGGAAATTTGGTAAAAAAATTCCTACAGATAAAGGTACTTACTTTAAAATGCGAAAATTATTAGAAACCAGGGTGAAGGCCACCTGGAATCATTTCTTGACAGAAATAGGTGCAACAAAAAGCCAGATGGCAAGAGCAAACACCCCAGACGCAGTGGCAAGGCTCAAGTGGTTTTTTCTAAGCAATCAGGAGTTCTTAAAAAATTATATTTTTGCTCAACAGAATGAAATAGAGGACAAAAAGATGAGAATTCAGAAATATGGGAAACCTGGGAAGCACAAGTAACCAGAGATAAAGAAGATGAAATAAAGCTTAATCTTCAAAAAAGTGAAATCAGAAAACCTGCATGCAAACCTGTAAGTTTGCTGAGCTGTAGCTAAGGAAAATGAGTACTGCAGTATGGTGAAAGATTTGTGTCAATCTTCACCATGTGAATTAATAGCAGATAAATTTTTCTGAAGCCTATTCTTTATAAGGAACAAAAGTAAAGGATGTTATAAGATCAGGGTGCGCACACACAGAGATACTGAAGTAATGTTCAGTTATTTTTAATCCATATCGTGTTTCATGTGATAAATCGTAAGTTCTGTATTAAAAATATTAACACCTTGAATAAGTTAACAGAAATCTAGTAAAGAACAGGATAGCATTTAAGTTGAATTTTCCTTTCAGAAAATTCTTCATCCCTCATTAGAAGTATGACTGAGGATAAGAGGTTTTCATGGGAGAAGAGCTGAAGAGCTGCACCATCCTGACAGAAAAACAAGAAAACCTCACTAAAGTGGGATTAAATGGTTAAATCTTAGTAAGGGCAAAGGTTAATACTAAAGTGCCTCTGGGTCCCTCTCTGCATATATGTGATTACATGTATATGTTTCTTGAAATGTAGGTGAACACTGAGATGAAAAATATGCAGTAGGCAAAGTGATCAAGGTTAGATTGGATGAGAGATGACTGAGGGACTTGGAGGAACAAAAGCAAGGTAAAGCATGGTAGAGTGGAAGCTGAAAAATATCCCTGAGTAATGAAAGGCAAAGAACGTGGAAAGAATGATTGGAAAAAAAACCCACCTTCAGCTACTCTGGAAAAAGGAAGAACAAAGTGTTATTGCTATTTTAAGTGGAGGTCAAAGTGAAAACAAATATGCTAGAAATCTTAAAAGAAAAAAAGACCAAAACCAAAACCCAAAACGCTAGGATAAACCAATTCAACAAATTAAGAACAACTCCCAGTCACAATTATGGGTGATATTTTACTGCTAAAGAAGTAAGTGGAAAAAAATATCCTGCTGACAACTTTAGTGTTAGGAATTCACTTGTTTTCATTTATAGTTATGCTTTATTCACAAGGATATTAAAGTTGAAGACCAAGTTCATCACACAGCTGCATTAGAACTGTGGTTGTTATGAATTTCACCCAGTGAACCATTGGTCTGGTCCAGCATTATTATTCTTCTGGGAAAGCAAGCACTTGCTAAAACTCAATTTAAAAAAAAAAAAAAAACAAACAAACAAAAAAAAAAAGGAAAAAAAAAATCCTATGCAAACATATCATAATTATAAATTCTCAGTAAAGGTTTATGATAAATATATTGAAATGCATGGAAAAATTTATTAATCTGTCACTCATTTTCCATGACAGGATGATCACTTCATTTATTATTTGTCTATTTTTGGACTTAAGTGCATGGGTTTAGTTGTATTTACCATATCTCTGTTGTTTTATAAAATTGCTGTGTTTATAAATAATTGTGTAATTTAATATTTGTAAAGTGTAAGTTTTACAGAAACGCAGCACCATGGTAGCTGTCACTAATATTACCTTATAAAGCAGATAATATAAAGTGTTTTAATTTATTTTTAATGTAAAACCCACAAAGCTGTAGATGTGGAGCCAAATGCAAAGTCAGTGAGTCATTTCATTTCCCCAGTGGTTTGTATCATCTCTGTGTTCAACACCGATCTCTTGCCAGGCTGTTGGCTTTATTTCACGATGTGTGGCACAGAGGACACAGCACATAACAGATCTCTCAGTGAATCAGCTTCTACCAGGGGAAAAAGTGGGCGCAGTTTTGGCCTTGATCTTGCCAATATCACAACCTTGGCACGTAAGTGTAGGCGCTACCTGGCTTTCCTCTAAGTCAATCTTCTGAACGAAGAAAGGAGCATAGCTGCCAGGGAGTTGGAGAGAGCAAAAATGGCTATTGCATTTCAGCTTAAGCAAGAGAGAGCTCACACCTTACTCTTTGTCTTGGCATTGCAAGAATAAGAGTTACGAGTTAAAAAAGGGAAAATGTAAGCATATGTTGCGACTCTCAGACTTTGGGAAAGCTGGCAGTTCTCTCTAGGGAACCAGTTCCTTTTGGTCTCTTTCATCCCTTCAGGACAGCAGTGTCCAGTGCCAGTCAGCAGAAAAATGATGCTGCTCCTCTTCTTCACCAGGTGAGAGCAGTGCTCTGGAGGAGGGGGTGAAGATCAGCAGAAGAGGAGCTTGTTCATCTCAACATGCATTTCAGACTGCAAGTTCACGGGCATAACAGCATCCACTGGTTTGCATTCCTGTAAAGTCTGTAAGAACTCCCAGTGTGCATTTTTTGAGCTGATTTCAATTAGTTGGAAGCTCACTGTGTGGGAAACCCAACTCCTCATGAAGTTGAACAATACCACTTGCAGAAGTCATGTTTTGCGAGAGGTGTTTTGCTTCTAAAATTTTCAGTTTCCGCTTAATATAATATCTAGCACAGTACAAAGGTTTTTATTCTTTTTAGGAATAAAAGAGGACAGTCTTTAGCTTAGAGGACAGTCTGTGGGGTATAATGTACTCTTAGCTACCAAAACAAACCACCTCACTGGCTCTGAGAAGCTTGTAATAGCACCATTTGTTCAAATACTGAAATAAAAGCAAAACAGTTAATCTAAGAAGTTCTGACAGACAAAAAGCAGTAGCAATAAAAGCTAATTGTCTGTTAGCTCCAGGTATATTTTTATTGAGTATTTCAATCCTAGCCTAGATGCATATATTAAGAAGAGGCTCTGTGATTTTCACAGATCAAGTAGCAACCAGAGCAGGCTGCAGTCTCATTTCTTTCTTTACTTTTCTTCCCAGCCCATCCCTCCCTCAGCTGTCTGCTTCCATTTCAAGGAGCTTTTAATGCCTTCGTGAAGCTACTACTGAAGCTCTTCTCAGTAGCCGACAACCCACAGTAACAATGTGATTTCCTGATATCTCCACTTATATCTAGCAAAGCATAGAGTTAAGGAAGAGGTCACTATGGCTCATACGTAGAAGGAAGGGGTAGTTAATTTTCATGAGTTTGTTTTTTTTTCAGTGACAGAAAGCATATTTTTCTCAAAGTCAGTAGCATAATCAAGGCTTTCATTAATTACTTAATGTGCTTTGTGTATGGCACATTTTAGACATTTCCTTGTTAGGCAGAGGACCTGCGGATTTTCTAATATGCTTTTGTGTCTGATTTTATTTAACACAGCCTTTCTGTCTGGGCATCAAGAAGTTAAATTTTTTAAGATGAGATGCCCCAAGTCATCTTCTGTCTTTTGTGACTCCATCCAATCTGGGTTTCTGTCAAGGGAGCCTCCTCAGGTTTTCCAGTAATTTGTTTATTCAGCCAACAACAACAAAAGTGACAGACTTCAGTGACTTTAAGCTCTAACCCCTATCTTGAAATATCAGGGATTTGTTTTTTCTGGTATATTTATACTAATAATTAATAATAAATAAGTTATTTGCTTTTGCCTTACAGTAATGGATCATGACCAGTAAGAATGAGCACAAATGAAAAAAAAAAGTTCTCTATTTCAGGTAAGTTTCATGAATCAGCTAACCCTTAGTAGACCAAAGACAGGAAATGAGTTTTCCCTTTAAAAGACTCTTTGTCATAACCCACATTGATCAGTACTTCTGTGAACATACTGTATTTAGTTATTTTTATCTAGCACGTGGCAGCAACTTGTGCATCACTACTGAAACCATCAATTGAGCTATTAAGAAGGAAGACACACTTAGTAATCCCTGCAGTTCTCATCACAGCAGGGCTAAGTCTAAAAGTGACATTAGTAGCATCGACACTGAATTTCAGTGCCTTTTATTACATTGGCCTCGTTTCATTAGAATTCACCATTCTTCAGGCTTCTTACAAAATGTATACTTTGTACTTTGCAAATTCTGTTGGCTGTTGTGGGTGGACTGGTGTGGCTAGAAGACCAAGTGACAGTGTTCACGGAACAGAAGGAAAAATCAATTTAACTTTAAAATGTAAGCACTTACTGAGGCTAGAGATTAAATATTGGAGGCAGGCTCTTCTGCCTAGAATGACAGAGGGATCTGAAAGCAGAATAAGATACAGAGGAAAAACAGTAAGCAGCTGGAGTGAAATGCCATGTTTGTTAGGCAGTAAATCAATAATCTTTGATTGGCAAATCTTATACAAACCTTTAGTCTGGGCCTGCTATGTTTGGAAATTGCAACAAAAGAAACAAAAGCTTATTACTTGGAAAAATCCAACCTCTGGTTATGCCTGTTTACCAAGCTGAAGGAGTGCCTGGAATTATTCTTTTGCAAAGAAAAGCAAGTGAGGAGGGTTTTGCTGGTGAAGGCTAAATACATACTCCTCTGGGAACAGAAAACACATGGTTTTGATCACACCTCTTTTTTCTGCTTCCAGATATCTGTGCTTGCCTGAAGAACGCTACTCTCCCTGGGGTAGTCCGAAAAACCAAACCGGTCATTAACTTTTCCAAAGATAGCAATGGGGAAGCAGAAGCTCAGGCAATGCAGTGGTTCCTTATGTGACCCTGGGGAGTCCCTGGTGCATCTCAGAAGGTCATTTCAGGAGATGCAGTCTGGTGGGACCAGTGGGAAGAGGACCCTAGGGAGCAGCTGGATTGTAGGAATATATTTTCCAACCTGCTTGCTCAAATTGCAGCACTGCCAATCCCAGATGTTCACAAATCACAAGAAAAGCCTGAGAAAGGCCTGAGATTAGTTAAAAACTTAAAACTCTGCTTTTAAAAATAAAATAAGTTTAGGGTGTGGTTTATTACCTTCAGGTTTCTTAGCCTTTAGGGTGCACTTGAGTCATGTTTTTAAGTTTCTCTTTGCTACTATGAGGTCTAGGAAACTTGCTTAAAACCATAAGCCAAGATTCTCACCTAATCATTTGGCTGTGGAAGCTGAAAAATACAAACTTATGAGAGGTGCAGCACTGACTGATGGGGCCATGCATATGGCAAATACTTGGGGAAGAGTGTTCTCTTGGAGAGGGAGGGGAGGCAGCCTCGGAAGGGGGTATAGCAAAAAGGCCTGGGAATTCAGTGGGGATAAATGTTGAGAGGAAGGCAGAGGAAGATGGGCTCTTGAGGAAAATGAAGTTGAACATACCAAATTCAAATTTGCAAAGGAGATGGGAAAAGTATTTCCTACAGTGAACTCTATCAGTTAACCCATGTGATTTCTGTTTACCAGGTGAATTTGCTTTTCCACAGAGACCATTTGGTCGATCTACAAGACAATATGCCAGCATAAGAAGGTCACCAGCTCAAAGGAGGTGTTCCTGCCCCTCTGCCCAGCCCTTGATGTGCCCGGTGAGGCACATCTGGAGTGCTGAGTCCAGTTCTGGGCTCCTCAGCACAAGAGAGACGTGGAGCTCCTGGAGTGGCTCCAGTGGAGGGTTACAAAGACGACTGAGGCACTGGAGCATCTCTCTTATGAGGAAAGGCAGAGGGAGCTGGGCCTGCTCAGCCTTGAGAAGAGGCACTGAGAGGGGACTCATCAATGTCTGTGAGCACCTGAAGGGAGGTGCCAAGGGGATGGAGCCAGGCTCTGCTCGGTGGTGCCGAGCAATAGGACAGGAGGCAGCGGGCAGAAACTGATGCACAGAACTTCCACCTGAACATGAGGAAGAGCTTCTTTACTGTGTGTGTGACTGAGCACTGGAACAGATTGACCAGAGAGGCTGTGGAGTCTCCCTGACTGGAGGTATTCAAGAACCACCTGGACACAATCCTGTGTAATCTGCTCTAGAACGACCCTGGAAGGAGGTTGGTCCAGATGATCCACTGCGGTCCCTTCCATCCTTGCTCATTCCATGATTCTGTGGTTCTGTGATTGTTACTCAGGGAAGTGGGTGCTTGATCTGAGCTGAGTATGATGAGTGACAGTCCAGATTAAAACTAACTGATAAGAAAGTGACCTGTGGCAGGTCACAGTTCCTAACAGAACTTAGCTTTTCATTCATAATAATACTGTAAAAACCAATCTTTTTAGAGCCTGAAGAAAGACAGCGGAACTGGCCTGAAGAGATGATACAGTTTTAAGGTCATGAACATTTATATTTCTCAATCTTTTAAAATACCAAGTCAAAATAGGAGTGCGTGAGGGTGTTGAAAGCTGTGAATTAGCCTCACTTTAGCTGTCGGGTGCTTGCAAATGCAGTGCAGAAGTGCAGACAAGGCTGCCTCGCAGTTCAAGCACAAGGTGAAGATTTTGGAAATTGTAGTCCTGCTGTCAACTCAGTCACCACCAGCATGGTGAGTATGGTCAGTGTGACCAGTGTTATAGGTGAACGTAGGGAGCTGTGTATGCAGACCAGATTCACTCTTCCATGTCCTTGACCGTGGAGCAAAGAAATGGCACAAAACATTCCATGAGGGGTTTTCCTCACAATTCAGCCATCCCTGCCTCCTATCAGAAACCCCTCGGCTGAACACAGAAATTGCATTTGCATTTCTGCAAGCTCTGTGGACTATTTGCTCTACTCAGTGTTAGGCATATAACTTAGAGGACTGGTCTCTGACAGGTGGAAGAAATCAGTTCTTGCAAATGGTGAATGTGAGCGCAGCCTTCTGTCTCCTCTTACCGTGTGGTGGCACGTGGGCTCTAGCTGGACACTTCAGACAGCTACATCTGGGTGTGCAAACACCCTTTTTCTCTGTCTAGAGGCATCCTTGGGTGGCTCATGGCATACAAGCATGGAAGTACTGTTCTTAGACATTGTTGAAAAAGATTACTCTCCAAAAAAAAAAAAAAGTCAAAAGGAAGCAGAGCTTTTCCCCCGATACCTACTGCATTGGATGAGGCTTTTGCTTACTGCTGTACTGAGCAAAGTCCTTGCTGCACTGAGAGCTAGTTGGTATTTTGGGTTGGCTAACTCATACTTACCCACGTCTTCAAAGACTCTGCGGTGATGCTGCATACTGAAAAAATTGTGCAGATTGGGCACTTTTGAAAATCCCATTTGAAGGATCAGTTCAATATATTTTGTTAAGAAACTTGAAATAAAATAGAACCATGAAATCAAAGCCAACCTAGCATTAATATTCCGTGAAAATAAAAGTGGAGCATTACGTGCATCAAATAAACAAAATCAAAATCAAAAAATCAAAAAATCAAGTCAACAAATTGACTGCAACACTGGATCAGAATGGAATCAAATTGCCAACTTGATGAAAATGCACAGTGTTCATGAACTCTGACGATCTATGAAAGCACGTGTCTATTTAGCCAGGAATTTCAAAAAGCACTTTTTCCCAGAGCCAGATAGAAATGTAGCACTGAGCTGGGTTATTTTATGGTGCAATCACCATTTCAGAGCCAATTATCTAGCTTCCTTCTTCAGATCTATTCCTCAGTAATGAGTAAATCCTACCCCTGCCTCCCAAGTGCCATCATATGTAGCACAGTCTCAGAAAAAGACACTCTTGGCAAGCAGAAGTTTGTCAAAAGTTATTTACCAGAAATTGAAGATGACCATTTCAGGTCTTTCAGGATCAAACAGAAGCCTAAGAAAATACATTAAAGAGCAATTATATGCAATGTTATACATAACTTCTAAGCTTCAGGAACTTTCCTTCCCACCTCTTCTCTTTTTCAGAGAAATTTGTGCACATCTGGAAACATAAACCTACATTTTAGCACTAGGAAACTGAGGAGTATAAAAATACCTGGGTGTCTTCTACCTAACAAAATGAAGAAAAAGTAGATGACTAAGACAAATGAGTGTAACTGCCTCTTGAGCTCTCACTCCTTCACACTTGCCGAAGAGTGGTGAGAACTATAGTTGAAGAGGGAAATGGAAGTGGTCACAACCCTATTTAAAATCAGGGATTTCCTGCTTTTGGAAAAGACTCATGAAATGCTGATGCTGCTGGCTGGTGCCATAATTTCGAATTTTCAGAACATTTTAAATTTCAGTCCTTCTCCAGCAATACAAGCTTCTGTCCTGAAGTCAAAGAATGTTTGAATTTTCAGACATCCCTCAATCAGATTAGTACTTTCTTCCAAGGATGAGCCTTGCAATTTGGCATAACAGGGCTCAAATGCACTCTTTCACATCAAGTATAATTTGAAAAAAAGCTTTTTAAATCGCAAGAATATTGTGCTTTGAAAGCCACAGAAGTGGGTATCTTAATAGACTCAAATGCATCGTACAGATACATATCACTATATATATAGCAAGAGCACAGCTGGCTGCTTTTGAGGGGACTACCATTATCTTTAGTGAGGCAGAAGTTTCAAGATTGCACCGTGCCATTATTCTATGGAGTGCTCTCAACATTCAAAAGAGTTTTTTTAAAGTAGCTGTTTGGGAAAAATAAACTCCAGAACAATTTGGTAACAAGTGGTGTCAAAACTGTCTGTCAGCAAAATTAAGAAATAAAAATGTAGTGTGTGTCTCATCACCTCAACTACATTTTAGAAGTTCTTACTTTACCTCTTAGAAATGAACCAGACAGATTCTCAGCAGCTATCTTTGTCTTCATGTGTTTTATACAACAATATTTATCAATATGAAATTTACCATAAAATCTTACGTTTTATATGCAATCTACATATAAGCTATTTTTTTCAAAACTGTATTTTAATCTCATATTTTCACAGTACCGTTTCTGAATTTGTTATCATTCTTGGTCCTCTTGATTTTTATTGCCAGAGTCACTACTATATGTTAAAAAGCCAAAAGACCAGCACATGACCTAAAGGGCAGTATGGTTCCTGCCTGAAACCTATTGATTTGATATGATGTGTGCCAAATTTTCGCATGTAAAGTTCTGATTGTGTTTTTCCATTTTTATTTGGTAGGGTAGACAACATACTGTCAACACTGTGGAAGAAATTGTGCAGCTGAAAGGTCCAAAACAGTGCTAGCTGTCACCCTCCAGCTAGCATGAGCACACACACTTCTCCCTTCAAACAAATTATTAGACCATTGACTCCTGGCTCTTGTCTGTGCAACTGAGGTGACAATAACAATTTATCTCATAAGAACAACTGATTTAATATTTGAGATTTAAGGCATTGTGTATTCCCCATTTTATTATGAGTGAAATTATTGCTTAGATTTAAACTTTTTTCTCCCCCT
>WAAG01062330.1:0-19483 GCA_013390105.1 Tichodroma muraria | reverse complement strand
CGTGTGCCGGACCCCTGCCCATGTCCCTGTGTGTCACACCCCTGCCCGTGTCCCCGTGTGTCACACCCCTGCCCGTGTCCCCGTGTGCCAGACCCCTGCCCGTGTCCCTGTGTGTCACACCCCTGCCCATGTCCCTGTGTGCCAGACCCCTGCCCGTGTCCCTGTGTGTCACACCCCTGCCCGTGTCCCTGTTGCCTTCATCCCTGCCTCCCATCCTGTCCATCACACCTGGCGCATTCTAGGCAGGCCGGGGCAGGCAGAGCAGCAGCTGTGCCATCCTTGGGGGCAAAAGCTGTTCTGGGCATAAAGTAGGATGTTGTTTAAGCATGGGTGTATAAAGAAGTTTGTCAAATTCCAGAGATTGCATTCTGCAGCTTAGGGGAGCAAATCCCAGTGAAATCATGTTTTAAGTACCTAAGCCCCTTTATGGATCTGGGCCCAAATCAGAGTCACAGAGCATGAACTTGACTCAGAGCATTAAAATCACAGAAAATCTTAAGCTGCAGAATCAGCATCTTGTCCTTGTTGCAAAACAAAAAGCGTTCACAAATTGATCCTTAACAAAATCCTTCCATAACTCACCCTTGCTTGTTTCTAAGGTTTGCTTTTTCAGATTTAAAATAACTGTTTAATAGGCAAAAACATTTTTCTTCAGCAAAATAAATCTTAATCACTTGAAGTATTCTCAGGCTTTTTACGTTTTTGGAGGCCACTCTCACCCTTGCCAGTCATAGGTTTGGACAGCTTTGCCAAGGCAAAGCTACTTCTTTCATGCCACCCAAATCTACCTGGCCATTTTTCACTTCATGTGGTTCCCTGCATGCCTTCATGTAAGGCAGGAAAATAAAATTAAAATTTGAAGTTGATTCCATAGAGGAGAACAAAAGTGCCCAGTAAGTCTTTAAGAAGACGTATCATGCACGCTGCCATGTCACCTTTACATATTTTCCTTCTTGTCCAAGACCTTTAGGATAAAACCCTGAATAATCACAGACTCCTGTTCAGTCAAACTGTAACCCAATTGTAACCTGTGGTGTAAAGTTCTTTGGCTTAATAAATATCTCCTATTAAGTCACAGGGAGAGAGCAAATACCCTTTTAAAAAATGTTAATCTTACTGACAGCATTTGATGTTCACCTATGGAACACTCCTGACTCACCTGTCAGATTTCTCTCGAATCAGGGGGAAGAGGAACTCACCCCTATCAAATCCAGGGATCTCATACAGACATTTTCCCAAGCTTCTCTGCTGTTATTAGCAGTAGGCTTTGTTCTCAGAGCACCTTCACCTCTTTCTACTGATCAGCCAGAGGCCTGCCATGTTTACACACTAACAGACACTTCTCCTGCAGGTCCTCCCAGCTATCCTGTTATTTTTTAAATGATGTTAATGTCTCAATTTTGCACCAACTTTTCCACCTTTATTATTTCAAAACTCACAATTCCCATCCTGCCTTTCACTGTAAAATTTGGATGGTGTCTGAGCTGTTACTTTCTTCATGTTCAGGAATTCAGTCAGGTTACAAGACCTGCTAAAAGGTCTTGAGGATTGAAGTCTTGAGGAATTTTTGACAATTCTTAAATCCTCATTCATTAAGTCCGCCACGTATATGCCCATGTCCCCAAGAGTAGAGCTAATGAAGAGCAACAAAAAATAAATGAATGCCAAAACAGGAAAATACTTCTCTTTTCTGGCCACTTCACTTTTCCACTTTCTTTCCAAATTACAGAGCCACATTAGCTTCTTGCTGCTCTGATCACAAGAATTGTTATTATTGAAATAGTTCTTTCCCTTTCCACACGAAATATGGATCCTATGGCCTTGTGCAGCACAGCTGCTCAACTGTATCTCAGTCCAAGACTGAATTTCAATTAATTCATTTTTGACTGAGACACGTCTCAATTTTGTTTCTCCTTCCCTGTCTTATTTCATCGTAGCTCTTGCACTATTTGAATTATCTCAAAATCCTCCGTATCTTAAACCTCAAAGATCTTCAAGTTTATCTGACCCAATTCTAAAGTAAGCAGGATTTTGTTAATTTTACATTCCAAGTCTACAAGCATTCTTATGCTTAATTGTATTTGTGCAAGAATTTATAGGTTCAGGTAATCAATAAGGTAGTTGATAATCTATTGATTCTAGTTCACAGTAGGGGCAAGCTGACTATGACATCACAGCCTGGCTGCCAATTCTGCCTTCTAGGACACTGATTTGGTTACCCCTAACTAACTCTGCTCACATAATGTATATTCCATTGTCTTTCTTATGTAACCTTTTATTCTAAGATTTTGAGATATTCTTTCTCGTTTCATTAATCTTAAATTATATAAATTGTCTGCCATTCATATTTTGTTTCCTTAGACTGCCTCCTTTGGTTCCAGCACTTTCTTACTTCCTCTCTTTCTCTCCTAGAATGCAGAGAGTTCTAGAGTTCAAAGTATTCCTGCAGCAGACTATGCAAATTCTGTGACATGTGAGGAAGATAACCAGGCCAAGGTCCTGATTCTAATTCTGAAAGAGCACAGGACAAGGTTTGTAGCAGCTCCAGGAGCTGCTTGTCTCTCCATAAGCTGTGCAACTGCTGAGCACCACAGGGACAGCGAGGCCTTGTCCCCAGTGAAAGCTCCAATTGATTTCATTGTGGAGGTACAGGGAGGGTTTGGGCTGGGTGTTCAGCAGCTGAAGCAGCTGCTCCTTTGACGGCTGAGAGCTGTCACACCGATATCCCTCCGGATTCATTCTAAGGCAGCTCTAATGCAGATGGAAGCGATAATATAAAGTCAAGGCAATCTCTTATCTTATGGGAGGCAGGGAGTGTGAACGCAGTGCTGCTTCAGCTCCTGCAGGATAACCCACTGAAACACATTCCCATTCCAGAAAAGGCCAAAGGCTACCGCAGAGAGGGATGACACCCTTTGGAGCTGAGAAAAGGCATTTCAGTAAAGGATATTCTGTAATTGATGGAGATAATTTTGTGGCCGATAGGGTACAATGGTGGATTTACCATTCCACAAATGCCAGCCTCTATTAACAACAGCTGCACAATGACCTACTTATAAAAAAGACAAGTGAAAATTCCATCTTGGAAGACAGCTGCCTAGAAATTAATACTTCCAAATTAATGTGGAGACCCTAAATAACTGCCTCAGGCACTTATGCCAGAAAGGTTAAGTAGCACATTTAATAGATAATCTCTATGATTAATTTATCAGAAAGAACCAGAAAGAAGTGGGTAATTTCCCCTAATTGAAACTTTCTGGCATGATAAAAAATTTTCATATATAATTCCACTTCCATTTAAATCCATTGTACTAACTTATTATACGAAAGCAAACAAAACTACAGTCTTGAATCCTGCTTTCTCCTTCCAGTAATAGAACAAAATACTTGCAATGGCCACATAGAAAGTAGTAGAATGGATTCTCCTGAGGACTGACAATAAAAAAAAGCCCAAACATTCAAATCCAGTCCCAGGTTTCAAAGACAAGAGAGAGCTTCACAGCCATCAGCTTTTGTTTATAGCTCTGGGACAAACCTGGCTGCAGCTTGTTTTGTGGAATTGGGTGGAGTAGGGTTCACTGAAAGCACTAAGGAGGGATTGGAGCAGGTGTGGGGCAAAAGCACAGAGCAGCCTGAGGTCAGGGGCTGCTCAGAAATACTTGAGCTGCTGGTCAATACCTACATTTTTAAGTATATCTAATAAAGTAAGTGTCCTGCATTTTCAAGGGTGGGATGTCTTGCAAGGAGAGGTAATCTTTTTTTTCAGACTGTGATATTCAGATACAAACTCCTCTTCAGATGTGGCACAGAGAGAGCAAACTTTATGCTAAGCACAGACAGCGCTTAAATTACTCTGAATTTAACTTCGCTAGGTAAATCAGTTAGACAACGTGAGGGGGAAAAGAAAAGGGTATCTGGCACACGCAACAGTGGAAACTTGCAAGGGGAAAATAATATGGGTCTTATACAAAACAGAGAACAGCAGTTAGCCATTTCCTTTGGGCCACGAGGTGATTGGTGTGTGGTAAATGTCGTGTACTGTAAGATCAATGTCTCCATTATACCCATGCTGTCATTTTTGTTCCTGGACTTGTCTTCTCAGAATACTTTTTAAGTTTTCTTGGTGGTCAGGAGAGCAATCACAGGTGGGTGTTTACTTTGGTTAAGGCTCCCACTGCTAGTTCTGTGTTGTATTGCTTGTTTACTGGAATTAGTTTCTGTATGGAATAATCTTTTGGTTCTAGTAACTGTGTGGTTCATATAGTCCTTATAAGGACTTTTGATTCATTAGATAAAAGAAAATTTTAGCATGTCCAAGTTTAGGAAACGTGGATATTGGTGGCTCTTGTGCTGAGTTCAGCACCTCCAGGACTTTGAATTCATTGTACAGATGCTTGGCACTCCTGACACTTGCAGCAGAGCGGTTCCGTTTGGCAGTGCTGAGAAACTGAACGTTTCCACGGCTCTCTGGCAGGTTCCTGGTGAGTCACTGGAACTGGGACTCCGCATACTCAATCCTGAGTCTTGCACCACATCTTTTGTATTTAGAAGTACAGCTGTTGATTAGATTCGTGATAGGTAAACGTGTCTTGGCTAGAAAGTAGAACTGTGTTTTTCATCCACTTTTCATTTATCACAGGTTTTACAGGTTTTAGAACTCATGTAGAGAAATTCTGCAGATTACAATCTCTACTTTCCCCTTCGGAGTGGTGGAGGATTCTTAAATATTCCTGTTACAGACCTGCCGATGTCCGCGGACTTTGCCCTGGGAAGCAGCTCCCGGTGTGGAGCAGGGTGTGAGCAGCGCGAGCCGAGCCGGAGCCGGGGCCGCTGTCCCGCCCAGCCGCGCCCTGCAGCGCGGGGCAATTCCTGCCGGGAAAACGCCGCCTCCCGGGAGCAGCCGACGGGGATCACTTACAGCGAGGCGGGGCGGCCCGGGAGCGCCGAGTCTGGGATTGCGGGAGCGCGGAGCGCAGGGGTGCGGAGCGGAGAGTGCAGGAATGTAGAGCGCGGGATGCGGAACGCGGAGTGCAGGATGAGGAGTGCGGGTTGAAGAGTGCGGAGTGCGGGATGAGGAGTGCGGAGCGCGGGATGCGGAGCATGGGGTGCAGAGTGCGGGATGAAGAGTGTGGGATGCAGAGTGCGGAACGCGGAGTGCGGAGTGCGGGATGCGGAGTGAGGGATGCGGAATGCGGGATGTGGAGCGCGGGGTGCAGAGTTCGGGATGCGGGGCCGCTGTGCTGCTGTGCGGAGCGGGACCGAGAGATGGCGGTACCGCACCGAGAATCCGCCACCCGCTCGCGGGGCCCGCCCGGTCCTTCCCCGCCCGGCCCTTCCCTGCCCGGGAGCTGCCAAACGGTCCTGAAAATGAATTCTGAACTTCCCCGCCTTCGCAGTTTCTGCACGCGATGGTGCTTTTGGATGCCATCAGGGTGGTCCATCTCGTTACCCACGGTGGGTGACGGGAAAGTCGGGGGTTTCGCCGGGGGTTCTCTTAATATTAAATATTTTTTGTAAGATGTTGCCCTTAGAANTTGTAGGGGGCTATGTTTTGAATTTGTGCTGAACACAGAGTTGATAATATTAAAATGTTTTTGGTTTTGTTATTGCTGAGGTTACACAGAACCAAGATCTTTTCTACTTCTTGTGCTGCCACACTGGCAAGGAAGCTGGTGGCACCTGGGAGGTTGGTGGGGACACAGCCAAGACAGGTGACCCCAACTGACCACAGGGGTATCCCATGCCTTATGGCATCAGGATGTGAAGGGGGGGAAGAAGGAGGAAAGGGGCGTGTTTGGAGTGGTGGTGTTTGTGTTCCCAGTTCACCGTTCCAGGGGATGTGGCCCTGCTCTCTTGGAGGTGCTGAACACCTGCCTGCCCATGGGAATTAGTTCCTTGTTTTGCTTTGCTTGTGTGCTCAGCTTTTGCTTTCCCTATTAGATTGTCTTTATCTCAACACAGGAGTTTTCCCACTTTTCCCCTCCCCATTCTCTGCCTGATCTCACCGGTGGGAGGAGAGCGAGCCTTGCGAGGGGCCTGGGGGGTTGCTGGGGTTAAACCACAACAGGCATCTTATCATAGAACCATGGAATCAGAGACTGTGCTGAGTTGGGAGGGACCCATCAGAACCATCCAGTCCAACTCCTGGCCCTGCACAGACACCCCCAACAGTCTCATCCTGTGCCTGTGAGTGTTGCCAAACTCTTCTTGAGCTCTGGCAGCCTCAGGGCCGTGCCCATTCCCTGGGGAGCCTGGGCAGTGCCAGCACCCTCTGGGGGAAGAACTTTTTCCTGAGATCCAACCTAAACCCCCCCTGGCCCAGCTCCAGCCGTTCCCTGGTGCTGTCCCTGGTCAGGAGAGTGAAGAGATCAGAGCTGCCCCTTTGTGACGATGCTGAAGACCCCAATGAGGTCTGACCTCAGCCTCCCCTTCTCCAGGCTGAGCACACCGAGTGCCCTCAGCTGCTCCTCATTGAGGGCTTCCCCTCCAGACCCTTCCCCACCCTCGTGGCCTCCTTTGGGCACTCTCCAATGGCTTCGTGTCTTTTTCATGCCGTGGTGCCCAAAACTGCCCCCAGCAGCGGAGGTGAGGAGCCCCAGCCCAGAGCAGAGCGGGACAATCCCCTCCCGGCCTGGCAGCGCCGGGCCTGATGCCCCAGGACAGGGATTCCCTCCTGGCTGCCAGGGCACTGCTGACTCAGACCCAAGGGGCCACTGACCAGGAGCCCAGGTCCCTTCCTGCAGCTGCTCTCCAGCCTGCCATCCCCAGCCCGTCCCCAGCCAGGGGTGCCGGTGCCAGTGCAGAATCCAGCACTTGCCTGTGCTAAGCTGCACGTGGCTGGGGATTGCCCCTCGCTCTCACTGCTCTGGGTCTCCCTGCAGGGCCTCTCTGCCCTCAAAGGAGCCAACAGCTCCTCCTAATTTAGTGTCATCAGCAAACTTCCTTAGTGTCCCTTTGAGTCCTTAATCCTTAATGAGGATGTTGAAAGCACAGGGCTGAGGGTGGAGCCCTGCGGAACCCCACTGGTGACAGGTCCCCAGTCTGATGTCACCCCCAGTCACTGTCACCCTTTGTGCCCGACCTGTGAGCCAGCTGCCCACCCATCCCACGATGTGTTTATCCAGCTGTGGCCTGGGCATTTTGTCCAGAGGCATCCTGGGAGAGATGGAGAGATGTATCAAAACTTTGCTGAAGTCCAGAAAGATCCTGTCGCCTGGCTTCCCTGGATCAGCCAGCTGGGTTACCCTGCTGCAGGAGCTGACCAGCAGGACCTTCCCCTCCTGAAGCCGTGCTGGCTGTGACCGATGACTGCGCGGTCCTGCCAGACTCTCAACACCTCCCAGAACAATCTTTTCCATCATTTTACCAGGCACTGAAGTGGCACTGACAAGCCTATGTCAGTCCAGGGTCCTTGTTGCCCTTCTTGAAAACTGGGACAACCTTCACCAGCTTGCAGTCAGCTGGGACCTCTCCAGATTCCCAAGACTTCTCAAAAAACTTTCTCCCTTAAAGAAATAATTATGTGGGCCAAACCCCCTGTAACACAGGCAGGCTAAGATCATAAATTCTACCATTGTGGGGAAAAAAATCCAATTCTGTATAACAGAGGTATTTTCTATCAGTTTCTCTTTTTTACAGATAGCTTTTCATCTCTGGAGAAGGGAGTCAGAGTAGAAGTAAGCTTTAAACCATCATGTTTTAATTACTTGCCATTCTAAAAAAGGTAATGGCTACTAAAGTTTAAAACACAGGTAGGAAACAGGCTAACTTTCAGAGAGACATAAAACTGTCAAACTAGAGCTTTTTCATATTGGAATTACACCAGCAAGTGTACTAACTAAAATAATAGCTCTCTGTGATTTAGTATATTTATCACTGATTTGGAAAAAAGCAAAATTTGACAAGGGAGCAGCAAAATCTGTAGATGATGGGTTATTTATGTGAGGGTTAGAGAGGCCTAGAAAGAATTTCAAAAGACCCAGTTGGATAGCATCACCTGAGCAGGCTGATGGCACACAAAACTCAAATTTGTTAAACAAATTGTTAATGAAGCGTTGAGTTATGGAAGGGAGGAAGAAGATCTACTTGTGTGATTCATTCTCATAAAGGGTTCCAACTTAGAGAGCAGATTGAGGTCACATTTAGCTGTGGTCAGAACAAGTAAACAAAATGTTGATGTGCAGAAAAAAATGATAATTAAGAAGTTGAAGAATGTTAGATAAATCAGTAGTTTCATATGGAAGGAAGTGTAATGATACAAGCTGCAAAGATCTCAATAAAGGATACCTCAGGATTAGGTGAAATTAATAAAAGGATGAGAAGAATCACCTGGGCAAGGGAAAAGACAAACTGAAAGATCTTTGGGGTTTACTCTAAAAATGAATCGGGCATGAAAGGCCTTGATAAAAAGAAAAAAAAAAGCAGGGCGTTACAGAAAAGGTAGATCTTGAAGATCAGTTCTTGCTGTATTATAACAGGAAACAAGGGAAAACTTGTTGAGAAATGCAAAAATAACAATAATAATATAAACACGTAATTATATTACAAAACCTAATTCTTAAGAAAAATCATTGAGACCAATAGTTTCACAAGATCCAAAAGAGTTTTGGTGGCTAAATTGTTACCAGTGGGACTGGAAAGCAGTGGTTTCTTTGACTAAAACTTATGGGAAGTATATGAAAATATCATGCTTCGTTTTTACCTTACAAACATTTAAGACTGAGATCTAATGCATACAGCAGATTATGCTTCACCTATGGGTCTTCTACTTCATCCCCCAAATCATCTGCTAGTGGTTTCCATTGGAAACAAAGCATGAGGCTGTGGGTACACTAGGGGAGCAAATTCTGTACCCACAGAATCTGTGTACAGCATTTCTGTGGTGAGTTCTGTTTTGCAGTGATCACATTCTTTCATTATACTCAAACCACGAACAGATTGCAGCAAGCGTGAGATGCAATTCAATGGACCAAACAGTGGCTTCCTAATTTGCACATTATTTACCCTAAATTGTAAGAGCAGGAAGCTTCCTGGAAAAAAGAAATTACTTCAAGTGATATAAACCTTTACATTTCTGCAGATCAGCCAAAAGATCCTCTGCTCTTTCCTGGAGCGTGCAATTTCTTCAAACCCTTAAGAACACTGCCTAGCTTCTTAGCTATCAAATCTGGGCTCCCAAATACCCAACACAAAGCTTCAGGCTGCAGAAACATCCTGCTTTGGGTACTGCTGAAGTTGTTCAGTCTCTCCCAAAATTGTTGCTGTTCCTTTTGGGCTAACTTGATTGAAGACCCATGGAGTTCCCTACTGCATGAACAGTTAACATCTCTGTAAATACCTACTGGGAACACACACGGAAGAGAACCCCAATCCCATTCTTTCTGAAAAACGTAAAAATTCCATGCTTTGGTTATCAGCCCACAAAATGAATGTAATGGTAACACTTTATGTGAATGGTAATGAGTTAATTAACATTTCTCAAAGTCCTAGAACTTCAGATTAATAGTGCTCTGGAGTATAAAGCCATAATATTATTTCATTGAGCATTTGTCATTTAAAAAGCTCTATGCCTAAAGCTTTAATCAAGCTCTGTAAGATGAGAGCAATTTTCTTTTTGTCACATTTAGGTCTCGTCTCTGCTAAGATGCATGTGTAGTTAAACCCTGCATTTCCTTGGAGAGGAGCACGGGTACCACTGTTTATATGGTCATGGAAGGCAAAACCAGCAGCAGAATCCTACACTTGAGAAAGTTGGAAGAGTTATTTCAGGAGATGCTTTTCCTGAGTTTAAAAATTTTGACAATAAATCGCTTCTATTAGTACAGAAAAAGTCTCTTCAGTTAACTATTGTTTTGCTAAAGCTACCGAGTAATAGAGTTTCTAAGATGTTTTCTTTTCCTAACAAAGAGCACTATTTTTTGTTGGATGAAACAATTACTGGCTACCAGATATAAATCTGTTTGGGTAGCCCAGGAATACATTAATTTTGGGTACAATTCCTCTTTACACAATGGATTTTAACCACCGTGGAGGAAATTAATTTATAATTTACCATTATACCAGAAAGTACGGGTATTCTTTCGAATGATAAGCACAGAAACACGAACTTTCGGTAACGCCGCTACAGCAGGCAGAGCTTTTAATGGTGGTCAAGAATACTTATTTGAGCAGGGCAAAATCCCTTCAGATATGCGTGAGTGGAGGCTAAAATTTGACGGCCAGTCAGCGGCTGCGGACACCACCGGAGGAGCGCGGCTGCAGCCGCCGGTGGCTGCCGGGGAGCCGGGCCCGGCCGCTGCCGGTGACCCTGCGGCGCCAGGCCGCGCACGGGGACCCCGGAGGGCCCGCGCAGGACGCCTTCCCTTTTCCGCACAATCCCTGGCAAGCAGGACAACGCAGAGCACCGGTTGCTAGCCGGGTGTTGGCGGTGACCCCTTCCCGGGGCTGCGCGGCGCTCGTGGCCTGCCAGGGCGGCTCCGGGCGGCTCCGGGCGCCGCCGCTCCCGCGGGCGCTGCGGGCGCTCAGCGCCGCTGCCTAACCCGCGCCGACAGCCGCACTCCCGCAGAGGTATTTTTAGACACGACACGGAAACTTCGTCTCTTGCAACCCAGGGTCTCTCCCCCGTTACAAGCAGTGAAGCCGAAATAAGATTTTTACTCTTATTTCAAGTGCTCGGAAGAAAAGCAACGGTGACTCCTCTGATTTTGATATCACATTTTGTTTACAGTTTCAATTTACTAGTTGTCAGCCTGGCCCGTTTAATATTAAAAGTTACTATTGCTGACTTCAATATGAAAATGAAGATAAATTCAGGAAGTGCGAGCAATAATTCTGCTCCTGATGCAACAGCCAGGCAGTTCATTCAGCCCTAAGTGCATTAGTGCTGACACAAGAGCGAGACAAACCAGCAGCAGCAGTACTCATCTGAAAAGAAAGTGAGCAGATCTTCTTGTAGAGGGTAGCAAAGTTGTTAAAATACGTGTACTTTTAGCCTACATTCACAGTAAAAGCACAAGTTCACCTTGCCCAAGCCTGGTTTGCAGCTGTGATCCAGCTGTCCTGGTCTTGTTTTCATTAGGTGACTCCATCAGCTGGGGAAACAGGGTTCTGCTGGAAACAATGGGGAATTAATGCTGTTGTTAATTGAATTATGTCAGTTCCTATAACTATTACTTTTTCAAGTAATTATTATATTTATTATGTGTTGTGTTAGCATTATTTAAATATTAAATATAATTATAATTATGCATAATTATATGCACATTACACACTGTACTGATTTTGCACGTATACTATACAATCGAGAGTAAAGGACTATACAATCGAGAGTAAAGGTCTTATAACAGGCTATTGGGATTAAATGTTACATCTTTCCAGATCAGAGGTATTTTTCACAAAGGAAATGCTTTAATACAGATGTTTCAGTTACTTTGGTTTCCAGAAAAATATTTTTTTTGCAGTCATAGGGCCTGATCTCCTCAGCTAAATTTAACACACAGATTGCTGCACATTTAAAAAGCAGCACAACTAAACTCTTGGAATATATGTCTTATTCTACACTCACTTCTCTAGATGTCCCTCACTGCTGCCGTGAATAGAATACACATCTGAGGATGAGGAATTCGCAGTACCAAACAGGAGGTGACTTTAACTTCTTTGGTCATGTGCACCTTAATTCAAAGTTCTGGTAAATTCCCCATGTGTGATATTTCAGTTGCAAGTCGGGTCCCCAAAGGGAAGCAAAGACAGCTTTAAAGCACTACTCACACGCAGTTCTTGGCAGCTGACCCACTAAAGCAGAGCTCTGAGGCTTGGGCTTTGCACCACTCCCATTTCTGCAAGTGGTTTCCTTCCTCCTCTCCTGGTGGGGCTCCTGCTGGGAATGTGACCCACATCACTGGAGTAGGCAGGGATGTGCCAGCCTGCATCCGCTACGAAGCAGACTGAAAAAACCCCAACTGGACAGTGTCACTCGGTGCACAGCAGCACAAAGCCTGGGAATGAAAACTGGGCTGTCAGCAAAGATAAATGATGGTTCAGCTGCATGCCAAACAAATCTCGGGGTCTTCAAAAACCCAGAAACAACCATCTGATATTCTGTTATAAACTTAATCTCTCAAGATTTATTATCATTGCAATTTAATGAATTTGCATCAGTGAAAACATAATAAGAATGTCTTACTCAAGTTTACTATTAATATTTTAAGAAGTGATCCAATCTTGCAGCTTGTTTCAGTTCAAGGAAGTTCTCTGGAAATGTAGATTTTGTTCTAGAAGATGCTACCCTCAGGTTGACATTTTTTCCTCTGCATATCAGATGAGCCTAATTCTTTTGCCAGTCTCTCTCTTTAAAATCCCAGTTCTATAGAGTGAATCTTTTCAAAAGGATCTACATGTTACTGCTGTCCTTTCTACAGATTCTGTTTGAACTACCTGCCTGTTTGATTTCACTTGTCTGTATTATACTTGAATTTAAAAGGTATGAATACTTTAATTTAAAAGGTATGGTTATACAGGGGGGCAAAAATTGCTACACTGCAAATAACTGCAGGTTCTTAAATTACAGATACAACTTCATACCCCACCATTCATGATACAATCCAGTTTTTCAGGGGATAAACTCTCCAGATCTTTGCATTTTTTTGAGTCTTTAAATTCCTATTGAATTGGATTTTGAGGATATTTACAAATATTATTATTAATAAATAAATTGCTGACCTTGAAACAACCTCCCACATTCATTTTATGTAAAATGGGAGTGTGATTAGATACAGAATGGAATCATATTAACTGCAGGTCCTGGGCCTTCAATGAGATCTATGTGCAAATGGATCTCACTGTAAATCAGCAACATGATTTTTAAAATCATTAAGAAAAAACATGACTGAAGCTTACAAGCTTTTGCTAGTGCTACTATAGTTATGGCTGAAAATCCCCAAATTACATGTATACCATTGTACAGCTGGAGAAAAGAGCTTTACAAGGATTTCTGCTCATATGTTTTCAGAAAAATGATTGCAGACTCTTAAAAACATAGGGTGTAAAACCACTATAGATTGAACTCCATTCTTATTATGTTCTGTGCTGGTTTGCCAATTCTGCAAGCACAGAAACCATGAGAGAGAGAGTTTCAAAGTCTTATGAGCTTGTTTTTCTCAGGAAACCCCATCCCTAGAATTATAAGAAGAAGCAAAACATGAAGTTGCCTGGAACTTGCAATCAGAAAGGCCGAAATTAGCAACTCTGAAGACTGTCAGTGGACAATCCACATGAGGAGAAAACCACAACTCCTGCTAGGAACACGTGTGTCTAATATCCAAATCCAACTTTTCTGTTACCATCCATCCCTGGGATCACCCTCCACACACAGGCAGAAGTTCGTTAGTTTAACACAGGGGTCAAGCTCATGTTTGTGGGCAGTTATTCCAGGAAACAGGAAACCATGCTACCCCAACAAATCTACGGATTATTTATTCTCTAGAAACAATATCGAGCAGATTGGGGGATACATGTGCCTGTTCTACATTTTAATTTAAGGACACTATAGGAGAAGTTTTTCACTGCTTTTGTGGCTACTTATTGATTAGGTTTTTTATTTCCGATATGACTATGCATTTCAATCTCTTTTCTTCTCCCTTTTATTTTGTGCTAAACCAAATGTTTGTGAACTACATCACCACGGCTGGAATATTTTCCCATTAAAAAGGAAGAAAAGCTTACCCTATATCCTATCATTTATTGCCTTCTCATCTTCGAGCTTCTCAAATTACAACGATCCTTGAGATGTGAATATGTGTTGACACTCAATACCATTATCAAAGCTTAACTTTGCAAGAATTATGTCACATAATTTCCTTACTCTTGGAATTCCAAAAGGAAAACTAACATATGCAAAACTCAACATCAGAAAACAAGTGATGTATAGAATTTGTATGGCCTATGACCCCTTTGTCTTATCTCCCTGATCTTTTAGTAACTGGTGGCTTGATGGGTGCCTAAAAGAATCTGAAATACACATACCTGACTTGGAGTATCTTGACTCATTACTGTGAAATGAAAAAAAGATGCATCTGTAGGTACTGTTTATCTTGTCTTTGAATTATTTAGCAGTGCACAAAGGAAGATCTTCCTTCCCTCAGTTGTCAGTTGCTACCACAGGGCTGTTGTCTCACAGTCCCCCACGCTCACAGACGTGACAACTCACACAAGAGTTGCATAATTCATATGTGCAGTTCTGGTGGGACTGATGGTTTGTTTCCTGCCTCTCACACCAGGCACAATTGTGATCTGATAGTCTGATACAGACTTGGTAGCTTATTCTACCTTCTTTTACGATACTGCAATTGGTTAGATATCATGCAAAAGAGCTGGGAACCACAATTATCAATTTCAACAAAGCTAAACACAATTTGTATTGACAGATGAATCGTGACCTTTGGAGCCCAACGACAGTAGAGAGGTTTGTATGTGCCTCTTGAAACAAGGAGGACACAGAAACTGAGACAGGGGATACAGAAAGCACCATTAAGCAGTCACTCAGACGTCAAGGGCATCTCTCTGCCTGGTTCAGCTGAAGGATCTCAGTTTTGTGGGATGCCAGAGAAATAACTTCTAGTAGCCCTTAATTTTCAACTGTGGAATTTCTGGGCTGTGAAGGAAGACAACAGCAGAGTGAACCATAACCCCTTGTGAGCTCTGCTTCTGCATCCCTGGCATGTGTCCAGCAGTGCAGGACATCTGCACCTAGTAACGCAGCCAGCTGGGTATTGTTTTTGCTGAGAAAGCTTAAAGAGCATCAAACAAACAAAAAACTTACTGGGCACTGTATCATCAACTTTAGTTTAGTGAAGAGGGGAGCAGCAAGCTGCTCAAACCTGGTATCAGATGTGTGGAGGAGAGCCTGGCCCGCAGGAGGCCGATGACACAAACAAACCACGCACACTCTTGGCAGCAGATACTGAGAAGGTCTGAAGGCATTGGAAGCTGACTAAACAAATCAGGAACCTGAAACCAGCCACTGGGGTCACCTATGCTGGTGCCAGGGAGGTCACCTATGCTGGTTTTCCTGTTGGAGCCAGAGGAAAACGGTCCTCAGCCAATCAAGCACTGAAGGCTGCACTCTCCCATGGAAAGCAGATGAGCCTGGGTTGCCAAGTTTTAGTAGACAAGTCCCACTCTTCTCTGTCAACATCCTGAATATCTTCTCAGGCGTAGGACAGGCAAGTGGCCAAAGCTCTGTTGTGGCCAAAGACGAGCTCATGGGCATCTTCCATTTCATGATGTCACAGGAGACCTGGCCTGGTTAGGATGGGACACCAAAAGAGGCTCTGCATGGCAGGTAGAGCACGAGTGGCTTAGGAAGGGAGCCTTGTCAGTCTCACAGGTAGCTCCTGCTGAGAGGATTCCTGCCTTCCTGTAAGGGGGTTCCTCACAATCTCAGGCACGGATGGATCTATGATACACAGTGAAACATTGAGCATTTCAGTAATTAATGAACAATCTGCTGCACTTTCCTCTGTGCTACCAAGTAATTCAGCAAAGTTTCATCTGTGAAATATTAACTTATATGTTTCCCTGTTATCCTTCTGTTCAAACTACTTTCATAATTCCCTGTTCTCAATTACAAAATTCCTCCTTATTTGGCAGTCATCCACAATAAAAATCTGTATAGGCAAAAGGTAATAACAGTACCACTAAGGCAGCTGAAATTTAGTTGCCTTTGTTACAGTGCCCTGACAAAAACTAAGTCAATGCAATAGAATTTGGGCCCCTATCCAGTCCCCCTGCACCAATCCCATGTTGCAGGAATCACCACATGGAAATGATTTAAAACTACCATTTAGGCTTCTTTCTACACTACTTTAAATATTTATATATATTTATAAACATGTATTATTTTTGTGTATTTATATTAAAATAACTGAAATAAAATCCACCATTCGTATAGTAAAATGTTTAGCTTAGACTGTTAAAATAACAGTAAAATTTTTTTATCTGAAACATACACAACACTTTAATGGAATCAGTTGAACAAGGTCAAACAAACACAACATTATTTGGTAGGTAGCATCTAATTTCTAACATTTAGTAGAATGGACAGTATTTTTCTATACCTGATTATAAATGTTCTAGAATTAATTCTAAATTTTGTTTCACTTCTTCGTAAATAGTATTCAGACTCTATAATATTACAAGTCCTTAATTCCCTATTAATAAGTGGGGTCAGTTACATAGATTTACATTTTACTTTTTGTCAAACCTTACTATGCCATATACTTAAATGCCAAATTAAGTAGAAAAAAAAAAATCACTCTAGTTCTCATTCCCACATTTGCAGCATATCTGTTTTAAAACAATATTCTAAGTTCTAGTATGACTGAATGTCAACAGTTCCTTTGTCTCACAAATATTCTCTCAGCACCTCTGTTTGCAGCATACCTTGAATGGTTCTAAGGCAACTGATAATGCCTCACTAATAATGAATTCATGTTCATTTGTTGCTCACCAGAATGATCTTTTTAAATATAAAGTTTTCTCCAGTATCGAGATGGCCACACAAACTATTTTACCACAGCCGGCTGAGTACATTTTTGCGGTTTTGCAAGCTGATTCCTTTTTGTGAAAGTTTTTCAAAAAAACAACCAAAATGAGATCCCAGACATCTGAATCATCAGACAGTCAAAAAGAATTATGCATATATTTAAGTATTTGACTTCCTAAAGCAAAAATATGGCATGCCAGTGACCCCTTTGTGTGTGCAGTTGGGAGCAGCCCGTTCCAGGTTGCAACAGGTAAGGGATTTACGGCAGAGCCTAGTCCTTCATTCAAGCCCAACTGGAAATCAATTTTTAAAGCAGATCAACAATTTAAAACCAAACACATCTTCTGCTTCTTCTCTAGACAAGGGACTCTGACCTTATAAATATCTGAAATTCTTCCACTGCCTGTAAACAAAAATGGACTGCAGGCAGTCATGATCATATGTCACTCTGACAAAACATTCTTACTCCTTGGCTACTTTTTGGAAAGGTTGTTTGCTGTCAATCAAGTCACAAGTTCTGCTTATAATAATGGTGATGACATCAGACCTGTAGAAGAGAAGATTAGTTTGGGGAGTCTAAATATATAAACCAGAAGGTCATGGGACACATCCAGTGTCAGTTGATGTCAGTGGCCTCCGTTCAGTTCGAACAAAACTGGACTGATCTATGCAGGATCAAGAGGTTTATATACTCTATATATTTATTTGTTTTTCCTATAACCAGTATGGCTTACAGACTAGCATTTTTTTAAGGTGACCTGGATCTTCGATTTCTCCGACAAGAAAAGGTGATTGTCCCTATTTTTATTTTTAGGTGGCCATTTATAGCCAGCCATGTTCAGCCTTTCCAGAGTGGGACTGGCCCTGGGGAGGTACCGGGCAGGAACTGCTCCAGAGAGCACTGGGGGCTCTGCCCACGCCTGCTTTTGCCAGTTGGTGCTGTTTACAGAGGCTCTGGGCAAGAGGCCAGCTCGTGTGCTAAGCCTCAGGTTGGACACAATGGTGGAGCAGAGCACTGAGGGCGTAAAGCACAGGCCAGTAGCTTTCCTGATGGGCAACAAAAGACTAAATTTCATTTGTCTGAAATGGGATTTTCGTTGTCCAGGGCTGCAGGACAAAAGGACTGCTCTCACCCTGACAGCTGGAATGGATGATTTGTGAAATGTATTTTTAGAAGCCCGTTTTGCCTACATGTATGCCTGCATTGTCAAACATCCAGGCAGCAGGAGTGGGTCAGGCTGTAGCCACGAGGGCTGTGACACACTGTACAGACTGTACAACACAGCCCCAGCCAGAGCTGCATGCTCACTGCTGCTCAACTCCACCTGCACACACAGCCCAAACACCAGGGATTTAGCACCACTGCTGCTGCTCATCCTGCACTTCAACATGCTCTCACTGCAGCATTCACAGTAATTTCTAACCACAAAGGGAAAATCACTGCTGATACAACAGGACATTAGTGGTCAAGTATGTTTTCCAAAATCACCCTGGTTTTCCCCACATTTCCTTTTCCTAAACGGATCTCCATCTGGTTAACAGAAACACTTGTGAATTAGGCTTTTCCTTTAACACACTCTTTAGGGATTATATTACTAACGTTCATCCTCCTAATCTTATCCCACACCTTGCTGATAGGCATATCCTTATTAACATCTGCACATGGCCATTGTGCCAGCGCTGCTTTTTTCCCAAGCTAATGATTTCTTCCTCCTACAGCCAATGACATCAAGTTGCACTCATAATACATTTCAAAGCGGCTTTCCTCTTTTTTTAAACAACATTGTTACATTTTTTTGTTTAAACTGTGCATTGATTTCCTTCCCTTCCTATTCAAGGGAGGTCTTGGAAACCACTTTTCACATATCTGTAACATCAATGGGGAAAACATAAAGATAACTGAATGTGTCTATTCTATGCTGATGTACACAGGACTTTACTAAATAATCATACCACCATCTTTCAAAATAGAATTCACAAAATTTTAAAAATAGACTACTCAGTGTTGCATTGTAAGACCTCAGAAAAATAATTCTAATGTTCAATGTCACAATAGATACCTATACCGCATATTTGCTAGCCCTTGAGAGTTTCCTCTTTATTCTGCATTGGTTATTACACACTCTGTTGAATTGCATGTTTTCATGCCCTGTTTATATCAAGAAGTGTGAACTTCCTATTTATTTCACAGTCTGTCTAAAATTCCTGCCATCTGGTAAGACGTATTAACTTTAAGGCTACAATTCTTACTAGTCCTTTGTGCCTTTATGCTCTCAATCTATAAATTTAATCTTCAGTAAATTTCAAATTAAATGTCTGCTCATTAGAGATAGTTATGTGCTAAAAGTTGTTATACAGCACTGTAAAAAAAAAAAAAAAACAACCCTATAACAATATGTAAATAAATCCAGGTAGTCAAAACAAAAAATATGACTACTGTGTGTAACTCCACTGCTAGTGTTGACAGAACCAGTTTCTGCACACTCCGCTCAATACAATTAAATCAGTGGGATAACAAAATGGGAGCATATTTGGATACCTCCAGATAGTGTGAAAGAACACGTTGGTGTATTGAACTGTAAGACTCAGACTGTAGAACAGATTCCCGCCTGTGAATACAGAGCACTTCAGTCAGCACGGCTCGCGGAATTTTGGGATCTCTTGGTAAAGCTGCACGTTGGTAAAGCAGGTTAAAGGAGTTGTGGCGGCGGCCGTCAGCTCCCGCAGCAGCACTGCCAGCGGCTGCCCGGGACAGGGGCCGTGTCCTGCAGGCAGCACATGGCGCTCCGCAGGCGGCCGGGAACCGCAGGGCTCGGAGGGGAGAGCGGCCCTGGAGAGCAGAACAGGCGACAGGAGCTCGCAGAGCCGCGGCTTGCCCTGGGCCAGGCCTGGGCGACGTGCGGGGCTGCCCCGGGAGCTCCGGGCCGGCTCCCTGCGGCGGCC
>WAAG01062315.1:15162-25538 GCA_013390105.1 Tichodroma muraria | reverse complement strand
CCAAAAAGCAGAAGAGAAGAGCAAAATTATTTTTCTTGTTTATTACAGGGGAGACATGGTAAGAAATAAATGAGAACAGGTCCCCAAGATCACCATTTCATGAACTCTGATGAAAGCCATGTTTGTGTCATGTAAGAGCCTAAAATGGATGAAGTCTGGAGGTATTCTTTCTTACAGTCAACTTGCTACCAGATTACTTGGGGAAGTTCTCCTTGTCCCAGAGAAATTCCTCAGGTATATGCCTGCCAACTACTTGATCCTTTTCTGATGACATCAGAGGACAAATTTTAAAAAATAAGGACAAGGCTTCTGTCCTGCGGCCAATCCTGAATCCCAGATTCAAACCCAGAGTTTTCATTGCAACATTCTCTCTCTAAGTGTGAGAGATATTGAAGGCTGGTTTTGTGAGAACTGAGACTCCTTGAAAAGTGTAATGCCAGACGTGAGTTAGTCCAGCGAAAATAGGCTAAGTAGAAATAAAAAAAGAAATATGTATCTAATGGAAATGTAGTAAAGTATTTCAGTGCTTAATAAATCTGAAATCACTAGCTTTATTGTAAACCTCAGTTGTCTCAGCATAGTCGAGGAATAGAATGGAAGTTTCATTTACTGCATACTATGAATCATTACTTCAGAATCCCTACAGAAAGGTTTAGAACTGGTATTCCTGCAATTGGGAAGTGATTGGTGCATGCTGTTCAATTGTGTGGTTGCTTTTTTGGGGGTATTTTTTTGTTTGTTTGTTGGGTTTTTTTTCTGTTTTTTGTTGGTTTGTANTTTTTTTTTTTTTTTTTTGTTTTTTTTTTTTTTTTTTTAATGTCTGTGTTAAGCTCTGCACTAAAATTGTTATGGGGAAAAATTAATTGAAGAGCTACTTTTATTCTTTAGATTTCCATTTTCTCACTCAGCATTTTCAAGCTCTTTTCTTTGTCTATTTAATCCTTGCATGTTCTGAAGATGTGAGGTGATGTTTCTACCATTAGACATATGCACAACTGCTCTGTAGAAGGAACAAGATGTAAAAGATGTAGTAAAAGATCATTTTGTCCTTGCAATCAGAGGTCCTGAGATAGGTTTGAAATTCGGTGCCAGTTCAGATACTCAGATGATATTAATCCTTATCCTGTTGGCTGAAGTCTAATACTGAATGGAATTATCACTGCAATGGAGTAATTACTATTAAGTGTGATTTTGCATAGATATAATCTATAAGCCCATTTGAACTGTATTTTTTTCACCAAATGAATTTGTGATGGTGAGAGCATCTATAACAAATGGTTGAACTATTGTGATTCATTAATTCAGCAAGGCTACCTTGTAGTTACAGAGTATTTTTGAGGAGAATTGATGAATTTTAAAGCAGAAGTAGATACTGCATTAGGAAACTTGCTGTTAAATTTCAAATTGCCATGTTCAATTTTTTTTACTTTTTATTTCAAAATAGCGATAACAATTGCTTAAGGTCTTAGGAAAAAGTTTGAGCCAGTTCAATTTCTTGTCTGAGAATGTGATCTTTTGCCTTTAGCATTTGCACAGATATATTGAAGGGTTTAAGGGAACTCTGACAGGTTCAGAAAAATATCTCCTGTCTCTTTAAACAAGAAAGAATCCAAATAATTTTTTAGAAGGTGCTTTGAATATGAATAAAATTGAATAAACCAAAACCTACTTGCAGGTACTTATTCATACATTAAAAGCTTAACTAAGAGTTGATGCCTGTTGTTTTTTTGTGGATTTTTGTGCATTTGCAGAGCTGCCCCTTATCAGTAATGAACACTCTTTCTCTCTCGTTCCCTACGCCTTTGTCTCGTTTTCTGACTCACTGGCAAGTGCAGCAGCAAGCCTTCTCTTTGCCTCTGGTGCAGAGCTGTGTGTACTTACCCTTCCAAGCCTGTTGCTGTGTGTACACTTGCGCCACTGCCCAGTTCTTGAGGGGTGTGTGATCCAGAGAGCTGGAAGGCAGCCGAGCTCTTGGGTAGGAATGCAAAGGGTTCTCCAGCAAGGTTACCAGGGTTATCAGCAAGTGAAAACAGGAACCAAGAAAATGTCTCATATGGCAGTTCCCGCTGGGGTTTGTGGAGTAGTGCTGAGGCTGGAGAATGAAGAAACAGTTAAGATATATTCATTCAGAATCTCTGCACTGTTGGCTTATCTTTCCATTTTATGTGTTATACTATTCAACATGACCTGATTGAAACTGGTTTTGGATTCTGGGTTTGGCAATGGACAAGAATTGTTTAGAATTATTTAACTTTGTGGTCTGTAAATTCACATGAATATGTATGTGAAATTAAGTGACTATGGTGCTAGACGGAACTAATGAAGAAAGACAGTACAATTTTAGAACTTGATGATGTTTCAAAATATTTTTATTAATTAGAACTAAAACCAAACCAGAAGTAAATCAAAGGACAGAGGCTTATGGATAATAATTGAAATATCTTCCTGTTTGTCTTATAGAACACTTTTGATATCACAGAAACCCATAATGATCAAGGTTGGGAGAGACCTTCAAGATCATTTAGTCCAACCATCAATCCAGCACCACCATAATCATCCCAACACCATATCCCAATCACATCCAGACATCCCTTGAACACTTGAGACAGTGACTCTACCACCTCTTTGGGCAATTCATTGCAACACATAACCACTTTTTCAGTGATTTATTTTTTTTAACCTTTTTGGAACCTCCCCTGGCATAACTTAGGGTCACTTCCTCTTGTCCTTTCACTTGAGACAGGGCAGAAGAGACTGACCCCACTTCACTTCAACCTCCTTCAGGCAGTTGTAGAGAGTCTTCTCAAAATAAATAATCCCATTTCCCTCAGGTGCTCCTCATGATACTTATGCCCTTTCTTGGACTTGCTCCAGCATACTCCTTTTTGAAGTGAGTGGCCCATAACCAGATGCAGGGTTAGAGGTGCGGCCTCACCGGTGTCGAGTACACATCATTGCCCTGCTCCTGCTGGCCACACTATTCCTGATCCAGGCCAGGATGCCATTGGCCTTCTTGGCCACCTGAGCACAGCTGGCTCATGACCACTGCTGGTCAGCAGCTCTCAACCAACATCCCCAAGCCCCTGTCCACTGAGAAACTCTTGAGACACTCTGCCCCAGGCTGTAGTGATGCGTGGGATTATTGTGACCCAAGTGCAGGACCCGGTACTTCACCATACCCAGATATATTTTTGAATACATGGACTATTTGAAAATCAAGCTTATTTTTGGTCATATTTGTACCACAGTAAGCTTAGATGAGAACCTGGTGTTTCCTTCTCACTTGCTGGTCATTCAGACAATTTTCTGGAAGGCTGTCTGAAAGAGAGTGTTGGAAGCTCTTGGGACCATTTAGCTGTGAGGAAACGCAAAATATTTTAGGTGTTTTTGGTGAAAGTTGTCATAGCTGCTGGCTTTTGCAGGAGGAGTGCCATGAGAGGCTATGGGGCTGTGATAGGATCCTGCCAGTCTTCCCCGAACAGATTTGAGGAGGGATATGCTGCCATCAGCTGCCAGCTTCAGTTCCACTGAGCTGCTGCTTTCCTGTCGAGGCTTGGACAGGACCATGGTGGGTTAATAGGTTTGCCGTGCTACATGTAGTGCAACATCCACTTCCAACATTCATCTGTATGTAGCAAAGAATATTTTGGCTAGAAATGAGTAAATATACGGGTTTTCTGCAATAATTAGCCATTAAAGAGTATTATGCAACAAACAGAAGTTCAAACCCGGGCAGATTATTTTCCCCTTCATTTATAGGAGGCATGCACATCTAAAATGAATATTCAGCAGGTGTCCCTGGTGTCCAGTAGACTGGTATTATGTGTCTCCCATGTGAATGGCTAATATATTTTTAAACGTCATGATGGAAGTGCGGCTGTTGTGTCCATAATACTGTGCATTTAATTCTGCATTAATTTGTTTAATAGGCTTTTTCCTTCCTTTATCATTTAAAGGGCAGGGAGCAATTACTGTCTACCAACAATAAAAAGTAAGAAGATTAATGAGGTGTTATATTGTGGCACCTGTGAAGAACTTGAACTTATTCTGTGTTGCTGTGAGGAATAAGAAATGCCACAAATAGATGATACGGTTTTGCCAAAGTGCCATTAAAACTCTTTAATGTATTGAAACAAAATTATCACCAACACAAGAGGCAAGTTTATATATTTCTCATGGACCTAATTTCTCACACATTGTTGCATAAGTTACCCCAAAAATATGTCAACAAGCTGTGTTGCAACCATGTATTATGTGCAGTTGGCTACATGAACGTATTTCCTACATTTCATGAGCCATGTTCTCTTTGCTTTCTCTTGACTCCATAGTCAGCATATGCAAATAAATCTGTGAACATTATCTGAATAAATAATTTAACTACTTTGGGATAATTTAGGGAATTTGCATATGTAAAACTTACTATTTACTGCTTGCTTAGTACTGGTGACTGGGAAACCTGCACATAAAGAAAGACCCGTAAGAAAGAGATCTAGAGGAATGAGGAAAAGAAAATGAACCAGTTTTTCAATCTGCTCTTTATTCTGTTGTAATGTAACCATTAGTCTGATCAACTGAAAGCTGCAACTGAAGGAGTGTTTTTTCCCCTGTCACGTTACTGGTCACAATTCCTGTGGCTGGATTAGTAAACCAGTGTGATCACATGGTTAGGATCCTTCCCTCTTCACTCTGCATTTTCTGGCCTCCTCCCATAGCAGGTCTTGTGATTGTATGTTGAACAGCATTAATTTTCTACTCTGGGACTCAACATCTATATTCAGAAATGAAAGGAGAGCTAGACTACCTGTCTGGAAGCAGTTTACAGTTTCTATGCTTTGGACATAAAAGAAAATTACAGCCTTTATAGCCTTTAACACTAAATTTTAAGAGATGATGTCCAAGAGTTGCTTAGAGAGATGCTGAATGTTTATGGCTGTCCTTTTTGAAAGAAGAGCTGTAGAATCTGAGAAGTCCAATAATTTTGAAAATCACTTTGGTGGGGGTGTCTCAAATTGTGGCCTTTATATAACAATCTGTTCAGGTTCTGTTTCTTATTATTTCTTACATGATTCTGAACTCCCCGTCCCTGCAGGTGTTCAAGACCAGGCTGGAAAGGGCTCTGAGTAGCCTGACTAGTGGAAGGTGTCCCTGTCCATGGATGAAGGGTTGGAAATAGATGATCTTTAGGGTCCCTTCCAACCCAGATTCTGTGATTCTGTGATATTTCTAGCATATGTAATTTTCAGTTTCCGAAGAACCTCTATGACATATGTACTCAATAATTACATTTTATATCACTGATGGTTAACAAGGTCTGGCCTTAGGACACACCTAAGAACTGGAATACATGGTATTGACAGGCTTCACTGCTGTGTGTCAAACTCTAGAATGTTTATCTCATGGTTTTCTGTTCATTATTATTCACAGAATGACTTGGCATGCAAAGTTGAATTCAGCAATTTCCAGAGAACAGGTATAAGTCAAATATCTCAGCTGGATCAATGTTTCCTCACAAACTACCATGATTTTGTGAGGCATCTTATTTCTGTGCATCCATCCTGCCTCCATTTGACTGAAAGGACAAACTAAATTATGCTTCTGTAAGGTACGCATCTCCCCTACTAGGGTCCAGGTTGTCCAAGGCTGAAACTTGCCGCAATTTGTTAGTAATTTTTATTAACAGAGAGTTAGTAATTTCTTATTAACAGAGAATTGTATATGTGTGTGTGTGTGCATATATATATATATGTATATATAATAAGCTACAGAGAACAGGCATTCTGTTCGCCTGACAGCCCTTGAGTACTGTGACCATTTTTGCAGCTTGTCCCTGCAGGTGAAATGCAGTCCTTGTATGCAGTGACTGGACAGTACGATGTACTTTCAGACTGACTGTTTGCCTCCTGTCAGGCTTGTTTCACTGGTCCTTTGATTGGTTACACTTGGCCATGGGCTTTTTTCCCATCAGTTACCCTTGTTACCCTTTCAAGCATATGACTTTCAAGTCATATTTAAATGTCGGGGGGGCATATTCCTTGCACATGTACCAGTAGAATCAGAGAATAATGGAGTGTCTTGTGTTGGAAGGAGACCACAAGGATCATCGNTTCAGCTTCCCCTTCAGACCCTTCACCATCCTCATGGCCCTCCTTTGGACATTCTCCAGGAGTTCAATGCCTTTTTTATATCGTGTCACCCAGACCTGCCCCCAGCACTGGAGGTGAGGCCGCCCCAGCTCAGAGCAGAGCGGGACAATCCCCTCCCTTGCCCGGCTGTGATGCTGGGCCTGATGCCCCCAGGGCAGGGTTGGCCCTCCTGGCTGCCAGGGCACTGCTGACCCATGTTCAACTTGCCATCCACCAGGACCATCAGGTCACTTTCTGTGGCTCTTTCCAGCATCTCACTCCCCAGTCTGTCTGTACATCCAGGGTTGTCCCATCCCAAGTGCAGAATCCAGCACTTTCTCTTGTTGAACTTAAGGTTGGTGATTGTACACCTCTCTAATTTGTTTCAGTCTCTCTGCAGGAGCCCTGTGTTACCCCACTAGTGACAGACCACCAGTGTGATGTCACCCCATTCACTTTAACCCTTTGTGAACAAGTCATGAGCCAGTTGCTCACCCATCTCACAATGAGTTTATCCAGCCATGAGCTGGACATCATGTCCAGAAGGACACTGTAAGAAACAGTATCTAAAGCTCTACTAGAATCTGAAAAGATTATGTCAACTGGCTTCCCTTGGTCAGCTAGGTGTGTTACCTTGTCATAAGAGGAGATTAAGTTTGAAAAGCAGGACTTTCCTCTCATGAAGTCATGCTGTCTGTGACCGATGACTGTATTGTCCTACAGAGGTTTTTCAATAACTCCCAGAATAATCTACCCAAAAATTTTACTCTAAATGTGTCTATTTATTAACTTGGTTTGATGAAACTGGCTTAAGCACAAATGGTCTGTCTGTTCAGAAACTGTTTTTTTTCTTTCACTGGGACCTGACCTGTGCACTGTTAGTCCAAGGGACTGCAGAGGCTCTGCTCCTAGGCATCACTGTTTTGGTACAAAAATAAGGAGCTTCAGATAAACCTTATTTGCTGGGGCAAGTACTCAAGCATTTTTACAAGCAGGTGTCAGATTTTCCCAAGTGCCTCCTTCCTTCTCTGCTGCCCATCATGTTTTTGGGTTTGGCACCCCTGCCTAGTCTTTTATTTTTTTTCTGCATTGTTGCAAGCAGCTGGCACAGAGTTTCCTGGAGATGGCCTGGTGGTAATCTGTTTGGGAAAATGGTTTTGTCTCTTCTCTAGCTAGTTCAAGAGGTCTGCATGCAATTTGATGAACTTCAAAGCACTACTTTAAGTAGTCTTTTATTTCACCAAGGTTTATTTTCCTGTGCCCTAGAGCCCTCAGATTTCTTTGTTGTGGCCACATGTGGCTGTACCCATGTTTTGTTTCAAAAGTTCATTTTGAAATGCAGTATGCCCCTTAAAGTAACATTTTAAGATTTCATTCTAAAGAAATGTAATTTGAAATATTAGATTAGTTTTGGTTGGAATTTTTGAAACAATGGTATCTAAATGATAATGTTACATTTTGTAATCAGCATTCCTAGTTAATAATTTTTTGTGCGTGATGTAAATGAGAAAATTTAAGTATTTCAAGCATTTTTCTTAAAAGTGTCTTGTTTAATTTTGGTCATTGAAAGATTTTCCAAGGAATTTAATGAACCTTTGGATAATTGGTTAAACAATGTATGCATCCTAAATATTTGGAAATAGGGCTTGCCCAAGAATAAAGGGGTCACATGAGCACTTAGAAGTCCTATAAAGGCACAGTAAAGAAAGATTTATGACTGATTCCTGTGTTTTTGCTGGCACTTACCTTTGAAATAGTTTGGAGGTTAGTGTAAGAATCTGACAGCACTTCCTGAAATACCTTTTTCCAATCTGTTGAGTGCACTTAACCTTTTCCTTTCAGATGGTTGAATTGTGCTAGTTTATCTGAGCATTAAAAAAAGGGAAAAAAAAGGTAGCCGAGTGTCTGGGTAATTTTGGAAAAGGTTTACTAGAGTGAAACCTGAAGAAAATACTTCTGGATGTGTTATGAAAGGATAAACTTCAGCCTTTTCACAAAAGCCATATCATAATTCTAAGACTCTTATAAGAAATGCAGGTGTGCAATTACTAGCCGAGTCTTTGAAGGATAGAATAACTTTAATAGAGACAAGGATGACTGGGAATTTCTGAAAGCATGAAAGCTGTACAGGATGTACATGAGATTGTTAGCTGAAGCTCGCCTTTTGGTTTGTTAATGCATTCAGCTTTTCAAACCTTTTATCCTTCAGATTGTTTGCACTCAAGTGAGATATCCTAAGTGCATTCTTCCAGAGTGTTTGCCTGCTGAGCGTTCCACTTTGGCACACTTGTGGGCACAGCTGATTGCCACACTCAGGGCCCTGCTGCTCCTGTCTCCAGAGCCACACAGCCACACAGCAACTTGGTATTGCTGCCAGAAAATCATATCTTATGCAGCACCCAGGGACACTTTGTCAGCAGCTTTTTCATCAAATTTGGCATGCTTCAAGACAGTGGAATGAGCTTCCTCAGATTATATGACCCTTCAGGCAGCAGAGTCTGGGACTGAGATGGTGTCAGGGACAGATCGTGCCCAGGCAAAACTGCACTTGGCAGGAGGCAGAAATGGGAAGAAAAAACCTAAGAAATTTGACCAGTCATAATTTTATATCCTAGGGAATTGGATCAATTTTTTTTTTCCGCTGGTGTTGTTCCTTAAAGAGTAGAGGGATCATCCAACGAGCAGGGATTCAAGAGATACACAGGACCAATAATTTTCAGAGATTTTACTCCACAGATCAGGCACTACCATTAATTTTTAAATACCTAAAGTTGTCTGACAGTTGTTATGGGTAGCAGAGGTTTGTAAATGGGTCACTTGAAATGTAAGTATGTAAGAGAACATTTTTCTAGTACTGCTTGCCACAACAGAATTTGAATCATAAAATATTTCTCAAATTCTAAGTATCAGTGCAGTGTCTGGCCCGTGGGAAGGAGAAAACTTATGAACAAGTAGAATAACTGGAGAATTACTAAGTAGAGGAAAGGACATCAGAATAAGAAATAGTCTAAGTGAAAGAGAAAATCATAAGTGAAATACAAGTCAACAGAGTAATCTTTCACAGAAAAGGCAGATTTTACTTTGTGAACAGAAAAACACGTGAACAAGTCAATATGCTGTTTTAAGAGAGACTGACAAGGCATCTTTTAGATTTTTATGCTCACTGAGGGGCAAGTAAATTCCTTATGAAAGCAGGAGAGTTAGAAAGCAGGCTGAAAGAAACAATGGAGGCAGAGTGGGTGGTGTGGCAGGAAAGGGAAGGGAAAATGCAACCACGAGAGAAGCATCTGAATTGTTCTCCAGGCTGACTGGAAATAGCTGAGGGAGAATTAGCTTTATTTCCAGCAGAGGACTTGCGCTGGCCATGAGGTAGTGAAGCAGCAAACAGTTCACAGAGAGAGGCTTAATCATTGGAAATATTGTAAGGACAAGTTAAAACAAGTTCCTGTGGGGCTTGTCTTTTAAGTGACGCTCTGCCTGTGCTTTACTGGATGCTACCAAAAAGTGAGTGCAGAATATAAAATTTCTGTGCTTCTGTTGATGTTATTTATGTCGCATCGAGGCTGCAGGGCAGTTTGGCTGCTGGTAGAGGTCTCAGCAATTTCTCCTCCTGCTTAAAAAGGCAGGATAGTACCTATGGATATGTCTTTTATTCTTTCTGCTAATTATATACATGTTTTTTTATTCGTAAATGTGCATTTCATGAAAAGAAAATTTTGGTGTTTGAATATATTTCTATCAAATTTTTTAAAAATCAATATTTCTGCAAAATGGAAATCCCACTGTAAATATTTTTTCCTTGAAAATTGAAGGAGAGAAATTTTCTTGTCTGAACTTTTTCTTTGCAGAAACTAGATTTCTGTGGTGATTTAAGAAGTCTTCAAAATATTAATAGGAGAATAATGTTTTCTCTTATTTCAGAAGTTAAATTCTGGCATAAAATAGTATGGCATTTATCACACGTTATGGCTTGCATGGCATCTCTTAATTGGTTCTTCTAAGATCTATTTCTGGCCTTCATTTTATCCCGTGGGCAAAATGTCCTGGTACACAAAACCTCAGGCGATGGGGAGTGGTTACTCTGAAGGCTTGTCTTCTAACAGAAGCAGTCCCACTCCAGAGGAGAAAAGACAGAATTACAAATCATGTAAGGCGAGACTCTATACATAAATGACATTTCATAGCTTTACAGGTATTAGAAAGAAATAATTGTGTGTTTTTTTAAATTTATATTTTTTAATTCTAGTAGGACTG
>WAAG01062315.1:0-15156 GCA_013390105.1 Tichodroma muraria | reverse complement strand
CATGGCTTGTCTTGTTGATAGTTGAAAACACTTGTAAAGAGCTGCTCACCACAGGATTGCAAAAATTTTAAATTCAGCCTTGGTAAAAAATATAGTTATGTCCTTTTGTGATCAATGAGTTACATGTGGTCAAGAGATAGTGATACTGGTCCTTCAAATCTTCTTTAGTTACAAATCTCAGGATGTGCTTGTACAACTTCTGGGTCAGGTCACATGGAAAAAAAAGATTATATATAAATATTACAGAAGTTAAATAATCATGGCAGACTGGGTTGCTGGGGTACAGAGGGAGACAGAAGAGTGGAGCCATCCTGCCCAGGACATAAGGAAAGTGAATATTGAGAAAGAGAGAGAGAGGAGAGCTTTGGATGAAATGCCTGCAGGGAGTCTGGGCATGAGGCAAGTAGCCAGGCCAGGCACCAGAGGAGGGAAGTTTGTCCTTTCTAGGCTGGAGGGGAAAGCCCCCAAAGGTGAAGGTGAATGTAAGAATGGGACAAGTGGGACTGGATGGGCCAAGTGAGAGCAGTAGACAAAGAACATCTGTGGGAGGACAGTGCAGAGGTTCCCACTGGCAGCGGTGGCAGAGCCTCTATGTGTTTAAGAGCTTTTACTTCTCCTAAAACAGAGTAGAAGAAAGGACTTGTAGGGTCACTACATACAACAGTTAGTGGGTGTCACTGATATCCTTCCTCTGCTGCTGAATGAGTGATCCGTCATCCCACGCTGCATTAACACGTGTAAGGGGTCCACCAACATGGCCCTGCTCTGCTGTCTGCGACTCTGTGAGGCAGAAAGGCAACATTTTTGTTTTTATAGATTTCCTTTTTAGAAAGTGAGAAGCTACATGCCAAAAAGCTATTATTTGAAAACTTGTAATTTTATTAAGCCCAAGATAAGGTGACCTGTGCAAATCTTATTTGGTCCCTTAATGATTATTATTATAATTATTTCCGTATTTATGAGGTAATTATAAGTGGGCTGCTGTTCCAATATATGAAAGGGATCATCTAAGTAATGTTTCATAATTCTATAGTGGAATATGTCACTGTAAATTCTGTACTCATTTTTCCCAAAGGCTGGAAGCTAAAAAAGTAAAGAGGCAAAAATTATTATGTGAAAGCAACTGATTTTTCTGGCCTGAAGAACTAAATTTCTGTCTAATTCTGCCACAAATGCTTCTGTAAAGTTCAGAAATCATTTAAATCAAACTCTTCACAAGCATTCTGGTGTTGTATTGTAATTTTCTTTGTGCAGAATGGAAGTCCTACAGTCTGATTCATGTATGTGTTGAACATTTGCTCTTGCAACTGCAGACAAGAAAAGTAGCACTCTGAGCATTCAAAGCCTATTTAATGGTGAGTACTTAAAAATTTCAGGTTGCCCATAACTCAGTATATACTTTTGACCTTAATCTGTCTCAGTCTCATTTTTCATCCTTTTGACTCAGACGAGTATTGGAAAAATACATTCATTAGGACCTGCCAGCTTCTAAATTGCTATAGTAGCATGGAAAGACTGGGAGGAAATTAATTCTGAATTCGGACAATGTGCTGATAGTAAGGCATCAGACACTGAACAGTCATGGAAAAAAATCCCTCACAGAGTAGCTGTGCATTTAATAAATTCCTTTATATTTGGTGCACTGATGAGCTGTTGCCCTTTGAAAAGTGCGGTCACATAATTAAAGATAACATACATACACACAGGACACATAAATGAAGGTTTGAGTAGCATTTGCAAGATGTAGTTCAACCACTTTGTGTTTAAAATCTTGATCTTTTTTAAGGTATACTCATATAAAGAATATGTGTGGGTGTTTCTGCATTCACCTTATGTACAGAAGAAAATTATTAAACTTCTCTGCATAAGGAAAAAAAGAAACCCAGAAAATTGTTATTGCTTCGAAACTATTTCAGTTTTGGGCTCTTCCATAAAGTATAGCTTCACCACCACTCTTACGAATAATGAAAATGGCTCTGTAAGTGAGGTGTAGTTTAGATTCCAACAGCACTGAGAAACAGAATGAAAGAGAATCAATTTTTCAGTGTTTATTTGAAAGTTCTTTTTGGTATGAATTTGATTTTGAGACCCATAGAACTGACAAATAGATTGAGCTCTTTTGTATTTAGAACCCTTACTCTCTGGCTATTCCCAAGAAAAACTTCCACATTTTTCAAAAAGCTGGGCAAACTTCTATGTTGTCAAGGGAATCTGCTGCAAAATTATTAGCTAACATGTATAAGCCATGGAAAATGAATCCAAGGATTGGAAGCATGGGAGAGGGAAGTATTGAAAACATCTGAATTCAGGTGTTAGACACATGGACAAGTAGTCTGGGCTCCTTAACCCTCCCATTAGTAGAATCTCCAGGAAATGTGGCTGGAGATGTTATGGGCCACTCAGTGACAGTGCGTAAGCACAACTCTTTAGACTTTAATGCAGTCTGCAAAAATTAGTTACAGATCTTAGAATAAAATTCAATTTGTCAAAAATGAAGCTTTAAGGGACTGAAAGAATGTGCAAATTTATACTGACTTTACTAGATAGTTCTAGAGGACATTTTGCTGCACACATGGAGTGGTTTAGTTTTGGCATATCCAAATGTAGCATTTCAATCACTCATTTTAAAATTAACCAGAGTTAAGAATGAAGGAAGATGATAAAACTAATGCCAAAGGAAATGTTTAATTTCATGTCAAATAAGAAGTTTTGATGACCTAAGAAGATAAGCTCTTGTTTTCATGTTGCCAGAGCTTGTTCTCAACACTACTGTTTCTTGGTCATTAGCAAGATATTTTACGTAAGTTTTTAAATTTAACTTGCCAAATCAAATTGTATTTTATTTTAGTTTTAAAGAAAGCATTTCAATGTCTTCTGACTACAAAATACATTTTCTGATCCACTGTGAAATACCATCAGCATTTAAAGATTATTTTTCAACTTTCATATAACTTTATTTTCATTTATTTTTCTTAAATTTCTCTTTTGTCAGTTATATATTTTTTTTTTTTATGCAATGAGGCCAGTCAGTTTTCAGTGGGTTTCCTCGCCACTTTTCTTATTTGGCCTTTCTATATATCTGCTGTTGTTTTTAAAGTAGTTCTTCATATTATCTCTCCTCATTCTTTTATGTCAATATTTCTTCACCTTATCCATTCACTACATCAACTTGGGGTTTTGCTGTGCAAGTAGTCCCATTGACGTGTCCCTGCTCTTACCCCAAACGAGAAGACAAGATATGAGCAAAAGCCATGAAATTAATGAGAATAAGTGACCAGAGGAGCATTTCTCTGTCAGGATGTTCTGCTCCTGTCTTGTCTAAGTGTCAAAGGAGCTGCTGTGCAGCTCTGCTCCAGTGGTCTTCCTGGTTACAGTTTGTATTTCCCTTGACAGAAAGACTTGTGAAGGCACAGGTAGGTGTCAGGGCTGTAGGAAAGGGAAGAGAAGGAGCTAGTCATGCATTCCATTTAGAAGTACGAATTAAAGGCAGCTCTTCCTCATCCTCAGCTTCTTCTCATCCAGGAGTGTCAAACTTTCACATCTGTGTTTATCCCATACAGATACTGTTGGTGAACTTGAACGTCAGTTTAGTGAGGCACTAAGCTGGAAGGGACTTCATCATTGTTTAAGGGAAATCCTTGTTGCTCTTGGTTTTGACCAAGGCTATAACCAGGGACATTGCTGATCATCAGGGAATAAAATGAGGGTAGCGGGGCAAGAAAGCCCTGCATGTGTTTTAGTTACCTAAACACGGCCAGGGCATGGTGCAAAGATCAGCATGATAGCTCTCACTGCTGAACAGCTTCACGCTCCCAGGCGGGGTTTGGCCACGTTAAGTGGCCATCTCCTAGGGCCTGGGTCAGGAGCTATGCAAGAGTTCTGCTGTGGTGTCATAGACAAAACCATCCTGTTTTGGGGAGGAAGAGAATTTAGTTGTGTGCATAGCATGTGCTCAGAGCCGTGGATCAGGAATCATTGACAATCAGGCCTCAGGGTGAGCTCTAGCTGATTTTAATCATCAGTGGAGTATCAGCCAAGGAGTGATGCCAGTTTCTACTCCCATTGCTGGAACCCACCTTCATTGCTGTAGCCTGTCTTGTGCCAAGGCTGGCTTGGTATGTGGTATGTCCCAAAGTTCCATCTGGCCTAAATATCCTGTGATTTTGTCCATTTGAGATGCAACATCGTGAAAGGCTTTCTCTCTCTGTTGTCAGGTTGTACTTGGCTTAATTTCAGCCCTAGACATTTTTGTATATTTTTTAAGCCAATACTTTCATTTGGATGGATTTTTTTTTTTTTTAGATTCATTGGAGTTACTTTTTGAGTGTACAGTTTCGAGGTCCTTAATGTATTTAACATTTCTCTTTATTTATATATTTGGTCAATCCTATTGCAGCGCTTCTCCTTGACATGTCTTGTAAGTGTTTTCAAGCACCTAGATCTGTTCAAATAGTATTTCATAAACATTTTATCCCATACAGAAGTTGACATTGTAACAGCATATTAATTTCATATGGAATGGCAGAATGGTGTTATAAGTCCAATGTGTGGAAAAGCATTTGTACTAGACCTTGACTGCTTTTGAAATGACCATTAGTTTTGAGGCACCTTACCCTGGGAAATTTCATCCATTCTGATAAGAAAGACTCAGCAGCTGCAGATTAAAGTTTCGTGATTGAAAATAAATTCAGAAAACTAGAATTTCTCAAGGTGTCTTTATTGACTATTTAGATAATTTCCCTCCTACTACGAAACCTCTTTATTTCAGGTAAAGCTGGGGTTGTGAATAAATTGGGCCTTACCTCACTGTTGTGTGGATTGTGTACTTTGGGCTATCCTAAATTCATTCTGCCTGCCAGTCAGATTCTCTTGATGTAAAAAATCTGAGTTTACATCATAAAACTGTAATTGTCTCATCCACACTTCCTTTTTACTTCGCAGTCAATATAAGGTTAATATACTCTTTCTGATTCTGAGCTGCAGATGATGAGTGAATGTATGAAGCAGAGGTGTCTGGTTTTCTTACACACTCATCGAAGTGTGAAACATGAAAGGGAGTGTGGATGACAAGTTTGTTCTGCTCTGTAGGTTCCAAACACCTTCCATTTTATGTCTGCTGTGTTATAACCTTTGGAAATGTGCAATAAATTATGGTGTTTTTTTAGATTTCTAATCTGTTCTGGTTTTGTGCAGGCCTTGGAGAGAGGGCTTTATCTGGGGTTTCCTTTCTTTGTGATTTGTGGGTATTTTGGTAAACATAGTTGGCAAGATCTTTTGGTCTTTTATTTTTTTGTAATTGTTTTCATAGGTTACAAAGGGAATTGCAGAAAAGGTTCTGCTCTTGTATTTTGGGAATGGTCTTGCCAAAGTCTTTAAGCTGGGTTAGGTTGTTGTATTATGTTCTCCAGAAGACCAACCCTTGAAACCTAACTGAAAACTGGATGAAGGGTGGACTGTTATATTTGTTTTGTTTTGTTTTTTTTGTCGGGACACAGCATCAGTGGTCCGTGATGTACACTAACTAGCAACTGGTTTCTGGATGAAATTTGATATGTTATTTTGATTTAGCAGTCTCTATTATTGGAATCCTCTTTTCACAGAAGGTTTTTCTCTTCACCTCTTCTAACAATTACTTGACTTAATTTATTACCAGCTTTTATTTCCACTGTATAAATTGAAAGAATGCTATTTTTGGGGAATATGGAGCTAGGGGTATTTCAGTGTGCTTCCCCCTGTGGTTCACCAAAACCTGAATGTGATGACTCTGCAGGGCCAGTTTGCAAAACCTTGCTCAAGGGCTGCTGGAGTGGAACCGATTCTGAGGGTGGGAAGCAGCAAGGTCATCTTTAGATTCCTTTTGCTCTGTGAAAGCCTGTGCTAACAGACTTACAGTGCTCTCCCCATGTTGCAAGTTTGTGTGCAGGAAGGTGATGGAGGCCCAGGTCAGGTTTGGCAGGTGTGAGCAGTAGCACTGCTTCCACGTGATCCCTGGGAGTCCCACAGGGAACGAGCTCTCTCACTGCTTCTGCCTGCAGCCTCCCTGTGGAAAAGGGGCCTCCTTGGGTCGCTGGGGATGGACTGGACCTGTGGGACAGACTCCACACAAGCATGAAAAGATATCTGCTTTTACTGCATCTTCCTTCTTAGTGTTTTCATGCAGCTTATTTTCTTTGGAGTGCATGTATTTAATGACTTTTTTTTATTTGTTTTTTCATTAGAAAATACTCTTTTTTGTTTGTTTGTTTCAGGTAATTTTTGAGTATTTTTTTATCTTTCTTAAATATTACTTCAATAAAAATGTTTGTGAACCTAGGTTTGATCTGAAAAAGGATTAATTTTCTGAAAAGATGAAAGTTCAATTTATCTGGACTGATAGATCAGTGATGACTGATACTTTTTGTTATTTCCTAATTTTGGTTTTACCTATGAAAGGGTTTTCTTTTGTATCCAACTGGGTAACTAGGTTTGCTTTAGCAAGCATGTAATGCTGGAAAACTGCTACACACCTGCAAAAATATGTAATTGGTTTCAAACTTGAATTTCTTTTTCTCGTACTGTTTTTAAAAGTGTAAAGTTTTAATTTCTTTGCACTTCTTATTGATATGAAAATAATTCTGGGAGCCTTACTTCTATAACATACATATTTGTATTAGTTTCTAAAAAATGATCAAAAATTATGAATATCTATCAAGTCATCATTTATACCTAATGGATTAGTCTATTGCTGTTAAAATTATACTGACAGTTGTTAGATTGCTTGCTGGATTACTTCAATTATTTAGAACATTCTTGTGGTTATGCATCTAAGAGTATGTATTTTAAATAAGCCACGAAATGGCTTTTTTAAACTTATACTTACAGAGGTGATAAAGCTGCAGACAGATGAGAATGGGGTGAAGATAAGAAACAACAGCTTTGATCAGAGCTCAGTAGAGAAAAAAAAGAAGTCAATTAAATGAGGCACTGGGATAGAGCAAATTCAAAGGAAGGTTCAGGACCTTGAGAAGAATAAAAATATATCAGCTAGGTTTCTTGAGCTGGAAAAGATAACAAGTAGTTATATGTACAATGTACGTGTTGTATCCATAATGATTGATTAATGATGCTATATTAATTTTGGCACATTTGAAATTTTTAATTTTTTTACATGCTAACATCTAAAATATTCAAGGATATTTTTCCCTGCCTAGTTTCATAGAATCGTTTTGTCAATTCTGACATTCTCCAATTTTCCTGTCTCACTAAAAAAACAGAGATGTGTCGTGTCAGCACTTCACCCTTTACAATTCTTCACTTCTGCACAAGTTCCAAGTAAAAGAAAAAGGTTATTTAAGTAAATGTTCAAAATTAGCTGATGTATAAGTATTGGTAAAGAACATTGGGTTTAAAAAATGCAGCTTTCCTGAATGATGCCAGTAGTAGTTTCTGCTAACTTGAAAAGCCTCATGTTCCTCTAATAACTGGCATATTTTCATTGAAAAGCTTTGAATTAATATCATATTTGGGGACAGAAATTATATATATAAAGTCTTGAGGGAATGGCTGAGAGCACAAGTGAGAGTGTCCAGGTGCCTTTGGCTGGTAGAAAGCAGTTGAGAAGTACTGCAGCAGGAGAGGTCAGGGAACTTAGGCTAGATGAGATATTAGAGCATACCTAAAGAAATCAGAAAGCTGCTGAGGAGTGCAGGTTTGGAGCAGGAAGGTGTGGTTGGTGCCAGATGTCTCGGTTCATCGAAGCACAGCTAGTTTTGCTGCGCTCAAGAAGGGAATAAGGCAAAATTAGGTATGTAGGAAGAAATCTGGAAGTCTCTCCTAGGCTCAAAACCAGGATATGTTTGTTTGAGAAAATGTTGAGACTCAGAGGAGATAAAAGCCACCTGTTTACTAGTCAGCAATTGAAGCATGCCTGTAAGTGGGTAATTACTATGAACAGTAGGATTCTTCGTGCTTTAGCTTGTCTGGTGCTGTCACACCCAATGGTATTTGTCTCCTGGACAATTCTGAGTGCAGACTCTTACTGGAAAGCATGTTTTGCAAGAACTGTTTATGCCTTCCAGGGGCAGTCCCAGAGTTCATTGGTGGTTCCCTTGGCAATTTCACATCCTCTCCGCTTTGTGTACCACGCCCACAGCAGCTACCCATGATAACCCCTTACCAGCTTCAGGGGATGTGAATTCATTCCCACTTACAGGTAGATCTCTTTGGTTTTCGCCTGCACAGCATCCTGCACATGCTGGTCATGTGCATGTCTAGCACATGTGCAGTAATGTCTGTGTCACTGGAACAAAAGTTCTTCGGCAACAATTTTTTTGTCATGCTAAACCAGCTTCTTAATTTTTATGCAAGTGGTATTGTAATGAGGAAAGGCACTTTTTTGAGCAATATTAGATCTTGACAAGTGAAGGAAAGCTTGCATCTCTAACTGGGCACTAACACTTGAAAACAGCTTGGTTAATAATTTAGGTGTATATAATATAATAATTTAAGTTAATAATTAAACTAATTCAGGTGCAATCATAAGTTAATTTTGACTCTGATTCCCTACCTAGCTGCTGATATTGCAGTTACACTGAAACCTTTGGATGGGAGCAGGTACAAAATAGTGCTGTTTTTTTGATATTTCTTTGTAATGCTGAAAAATTGGTTAATTTATCAAATAGCTTTTTTATTTTTCAAGGTACAATGCCCGATAAGTTCAGGCTGATTTATAGGAAATTGCTCTGTATCTTACTAATTCTGCAACTTTCCAACTAAGAGAGAGGGCAGTAAATAAAATTATAATTTTTTTTTTTTAGTCTATTGGTTGCTTTCAAACAAGCAGGACCTCTTTCTTACAACCTGAAGCAGCGGATGAAGCTTGACCTCCCTGAAAGAACTATGCTTGTTTTTTTTTTTTTTTCTTTTTTTCTGCTATCAACAGGCCGAGCTCCGATAACAGGCGCCACAACATCCGGGAGAGGATGTCCAGTAGCAGCGAGAAGGGGAGCCTGTCCATGGAGTCCACCAAGGAAACCCGGTACTGTGCCGTCTGCAATGACTACGCCTCAGGGTACCACTACGGGGTCTGGTCTTGCGAGGGCTGCAAAGCCTTTTTCAAAAGGAGTATCCAAGGTAATAAACTGTTCATGTGAGTCACCTTTACTCTTTACTCTTGAGGAAAGTGAAGATACCTGAGATTCCAGCCTGAGTCCGGGATAATGACGTTTATTGGGTTTTCATTAGCAGTTGTTGTGTTCTCCCACATGGTTTTAGCACATTTCACTTGGTGAATGCTTTAAGCAGGTATAAAATATGTTGTTATTTTGTCCCATATTAAAGAGGAAAAGCAAAGCTTTTCTATGTCATCCTTGCTTGCTTTAGGTATATCTGACCATGGTGGTAGTGAGAAATTTAATTTAAAAATCCATATTGGATCAAGATAATCACTCTTTCAAGCTATGCATATTTCTCCTCTTATCCAAGGCTTTTTTTTTTTTTTTTTGAGAATTCCTTGTCAGATGAATAATTCCTGCTGATTTAATTATTTATTAATCTTAATTTAATGCACCATTAGTCAGATGGTTCAGTCCAAATCTCAGTTCCTTACAGACGCTAGATGTCTTTTGAGAGCCAGTATTGTAAAGGAATGTTTCCTTGAAGAAATATTATTTGTGTCTGTCAACAATGCAGGGCTTTGAACTGTACACAAAATGGTTTGGTTCACAGTCTTGTTGTGTTTAAAAAGTCTAGTGGAGTAAAGGGTGTCTAACAAAAACACTGTTAATTACTGTGACAGAGATAATTCTTTATTTAAATGTCTGTCACTTTGTGGAACAGATGCTTTTTTTTTTCTTTTTTTCTTTGTTCAACATCTCTTAAAATGAGTAAGAAGTAATTATAATTCTACTGAATATACATGCACTATTGAGAATCTAAGTTTTAGAGAAAATAATAAAACAGATTTCTTCCTTTTAAACAGAAAACTGGTAAAGTGCTGTGTTTTATTTAAGTTTCTATAGTTCTATAAATCTCCAGGTGATACAAAAATTTCTGGCACAAAAATTTCTGTTGCCTCTTTTACTAAAATAAACATAGTGTGGCACAGTTTTACATCCCATCACAATGTGTGATTATTGCCTGTTTTGTTGCATGACTAGCACTGAGGTGAGTTAAGTAGGATTTCCAGCATTCTCCTCAGAATTTTCCCCCCATTGAAGAAAAAAAGTGAAAGGATGACTGAGGGGTAGACATTGTTGGAATTACTTGAGTGTCAATGATTAGCTAATAGCTACCCATACTTCTGTTTGTCCAGACACACTGAACTGATTTTTGAAAGAGCGAGTGGTTAGAGCCAGAGGTCAGTAATAAGCAACACTGAAGGGAGAAAGGGTTGAAATTATTTTTTTCTTCTCATCAGAGTCATTTACTTCAACTTGCAATGTCAGGAGAACAGCTCCCTTATTGCATACTTGTTATTTTTCCTTTTCAGTTCCTCTGACCAAGTCAGAATTATTCTTAAAGTTTTGAAATTATGTCCTTGTGCTTGAACTGAACTAACTCACAACAAAGTGAGAATTGAAATAGCCTTAAGCAAAAATCAGAATTATCAAGTAACTGTGCAGCAAATATCTTCAGCTTCTGGCCATTGTGGAAGATGAAATGAATCTGTTTCATTAAGCTTCTGCTGTCAGCAGTTAGTGGTTTTGCTCTGGTCTCCACATGGACAAATGTTGTAGTCCACCACACTAGATCAGTTTTCTATTTTTGCTACACTAAAGACTAGTTAGTAAATTTGCTTCTTGCTACGCATATATTTTTAAGGTAATTTTTAAGTAGATAAGCTTTTAAATCTTAAAACTTAAGTTTCCAGGACAACATAAAATGTCTTTCATGATCTATAGGTCATGTTTGCTCCAATTTAAGCTCCTTGCTTCTTGCCCTATCCCCTGTGGGCATGAAGAATGCTTGTTACAACAACCTTTTACATAGTTGAAGTCTGTTATCATATTTTTTCTCAGTCTTCTCCTTTTTAGACTAAACAAACCAAGTTCTTTCAGTAGAGCATGCTTTCTTAGACTTCTCATTCCATTTGTTAAGCTCCTCTCTACTTCCTCCAGTTGATCCACCTCTTTTGTGACTATCATAAAAAATGACATTCACAAGTATAAAGAAAATAATCCATGAATATGAGTACTTATGAGAGAATTGTGATAATTTGATCACAGAGGGTAAGAAAAGTCATCTGAACTTTTAAAGTCATAGTTACCCAGTCTTGATGAACTAAGGTAATTTTCGGATTTTCTACTGGATTTGGAAGAGATCTCTATTTCAGCAATTACATGTTCTCATTAATCATGTGTCCAATTTATGAAAATGAAAGTAATATTTAGATTGAGAATAGATGCAAAAACATGCATTTACCTTGAAGATGATAATAATTTCAAATATGTTGTGATCAGATAGCTAGGAATGAATGCTACTTACATGCAGGTATATTTATAAAAGAGTATGTGGACTAAATATTATTGTATATATTTTTGATTTATGATATATACTGCATTGTATATATGCTCTGAATTCCTAAAATAAATGGGAAAAGGTTCCTGTGAATCATATGATCCAACACTGTTGAGGTTCACAGAACTTCTTTGTATGAACAAAAAAACCCAAAATGCTTTAAGCAAATATTTTTGTTGTTTCAGTAAAGATAATTGCAAAGATAACCACGCTGCTTTGTTCTTTGTTAACCTGTATTTCTCAATACATATATAGATACAGAGCTGATAATTTCTGTACTTCTCATCAGAGATTTCATAAGAGAATTGCTGTAATGAGCCTTTATGTTCCTGTTAGGCTGTATAAAAACATTCTACATTAGAACCACAGGAAAAAGTAACACGCATGAACAATGAATTACCTCTGTTATTCTCAGTGATATCTGAAGTATCTATATTTACCTGCATAAGTATATACTGAAATTTTATGAAAACTCACATCTGCATTGGAACTTACCTGAGGTGACAATAGATAGCTTCACTTTTATCTGGGGGATCTGGAATGTTCCTGGTAATATTTTGTGAGTTGTAAATGCTAAGGTGTTTTTCTTTGTTGTCAAGTAGTTAAAGCGTAAGAGGTAACCTGAATTAGAAATTGTCTCAATATGCACAAGTTTTCAGTTTTGTTTGAACAACAGATGGTTTGTGGAAAACCTGAACTGCCTCCTGAAACTGACTATGTCAGTCTACTTTGTTAGTTTGTGTCCCAAAAGTGATTTGTTGAGAACCTTGTTTTGAGAAACCTCGGTGCAGAGTGATATTAATGAACAATCTTTCAGGGGAGAGCAAAGTCACAGGACACCAAGGATACCACATTGCTTGGTGATAGAAGAGTGCTTTACTCTTCAGCCAGCATATGTAGCCTTCAGAAGTGTACTTGGTTGAGGGACTCGATTTCAGAAGCATAACAAGGGTCCACACCATGGCACACTGTACTTCTCTCCTAAAATATTTATGAATTTTAAGACAAAGAAGGGTAATTAGATCAATTCTGTTCTTCTCTCAATATAAACTTTATATGCTATCCATCTACAAGGTAGATGATGTCACTTGATGGAGGTAAATATTTTAGAATATGCCCAGACTCAAGATGCCCATGGGCTCAAGAATTTTCTTACAATGATGGCTTGTTCTAATGATTTGTCCTCCCATATGCTAAAAATTTACCAAATTAATGTGTATTACTCAAAGTAATGTGTCCTACTTATGCTTTTACATAACTTTCATGAACCAGTCTTAGTAACTACTATCTTTCTCCTGTGGGAAGTTCATAAAAATTAAATCACCAAGTCATCAAATCACCTTGATATCTTAAGTGAACGAAAATGTTTCAGTCTCTTGCTGTATATCTTTCTATATTCTGAGTCCATTTTCTTTGCACCTTTATGCATTCCCCCACACCCACAACAGCCTCTCTAAAATTTGGATGTCAGAACTGGATGATGTATTTCAACATGAGCCTTACAAATGCCATTTACAAATTAAAAATCCCCTTGTGACTCACACATTCTTTCCCCCTTCTAATTCCCTTGTTTTTTGGATAGCCACCAAGTCCTATGAGACAGGAAGGAATTACTCATACCACCTCTGACAAGCATCCGGCAAATGCCTCCATATGGGTGTCTGCAAACCCCCAGAGGGAGCACAAGGGATTCAGAACAAACCAGGGGTAAATCATCACATTAGAGGGTATCTTGATCCCAGAATTGCTCAAGCATTTTAGAAATCCTCAATTCTATTTCCCCTTCATATGCCCTTCTGATATTTTTCAGGTGCATCTTCTCTGCTTTTGTTCACAGCTTTTGTTCATATCTGGGATATTTTACATATAGTCAGTTAAAAATTACTCCATGATGGTAGCCATTACCAGAACAGGTTGGCTTCTGAGAATGGATGAATAGCTGAGGAGTACCAGAGGCCTGCTTTTAATGTCTTGATCAGAGATATAATGGTCTCCAAAGTGTAGGAATTCTTGAAGCTGGGAAGTATTTTGGTTTTGTGCCTTGAACCTGGATTTTAATTAGTGGTTATGCCTTCTGATCATCAAGTAGGAGAGTTTTGGCAGGAGATTTTGAGTGTTATCAATTGTTTTTATTTGACAGTGATAGAGCTGTACTTTGTTGAAAGTATGTAATGTTGAGAGGGGTGGTAATATATGCATATTTTCATCTTTGAGAGAATTTTACTGGTAAAACATGCTATTGAATGGGTAATGGTGAAGTGCAGCTATTGCAATAGAGTCAATGTGGAAGGTTTCTGAACTCTTCCCTTTAATTTTCCATTCTTGTCTTCTGTTTTGGTGGTATTTTTGTAATCTGTTTTATAACAGCTCAGATCCTACAGCCAAGAAGGCAGAAACTCCCTAAATAAGACTGGTTGTACACTGGTGCTATGAGCTGTCAGCCAAACTACAGAACATGAACCGCAGTGAGACTAGCAGAGTTAATCACGGCCAGTCATCAGGGAGCTGCAGATGGGCATCTGGCCTCAGGGTGGAAAACACATGGTTCCACTTGGAGATGGCTGTTGGAAGTCTGAAGGCTGGAAAAGGTAGATTTGGAAAGTCTGCCTGGGTGTAGCTGTCTTTGAGACTGCTCTAACTGCTGGTGGTCATCCAGGTTCTTCTGAAACTTCTTTTGATTTATTTTTGTGCATTTAGTAGTTTTTCTTCAGTGTCCCTCGAGGTGAACTCGTGTTCTGATTGCATTTTTTTCTCTGATTGCATTCTCTAACATGCATTTTTAATTTCAGCTGCGTAATTTATGGTGATCTTGTTTCAGAAATTTGAGTGCTATTGCAAGACAAGAGTCAATACTTTTCTCCTAGTAAGGCAATTTTGAATGTGGTACTTTTCCAGTAAACTTTAAGTGCTGCATTCAGCATGGATGTGATAGTGGCTTAAGATGTTTGTATCCAGGATACTTCCTTATTTTTCAAGGACTAAGCAAATCGTAGGGCTGAAGTGCACCTTGAGCTCTAGTTCATCTTTCTGTCCTGTGATAGGATCAACTTCTACCAACTCCTTAAATATGTTTATTGAACTGCTTCTTAAAGCCTGTAGCTTCATCCAGTGTTTTATTCTCCTTATCTCTGGAGGCTGCTAGGAAATTTGAATCTTCCTGCTGGCAGCTTAAGGTCATCACTTATTTTCCTGCGAATCATGCCACAAAAAACTTGTTCTCTTTCTTTCTGCAACAACCTTTAAAGCATGGAAGTTCGCAATCACACTTGAAAAAAAAAAATTACTCTCTTTTACCTAACCTGAAAAAACAAGGTTTATTCAGCGTTTTCTCATAGGTCTTCTTTTCTTGACCTCTAATCTTCTAGTTGCTCTGCTTTGGAGGTTCTCCACTTTTTACTGTTTTCTTTTTTTCTTGAAGCATGATTTCCTTCAATATGGTGTTTCACAAGTACCGAACAGAGCAATAGGATTACCTTACAAGCCCATCCATCACATGGTATTTGTCTATATCCATCACACTGTAATGTTTGCCTTATTTACAAAAACATGATACTCTTCACTCATAACCAATGTGTGATGCAGAATAAACTTGGGCATGTTTTCTGGAGAAGAAACCATTTCTTTTCCCTATTGTTTTGTGCATATTATTATTTCTATTTT
>WAAG01062314.1:23706-34662 GCA_013390105.1 Tichodroma muraria | reverse complement strand
AGAAAGAAGAGCGTTTTTATTTCGGCCTCACAGACCATTAGTTTCGGCCCTGAATTTTCTGTGTCTTGATCACAGGGAAAATTGGAAGTCCGTAATAGCATGAAATGTTATTTTTCTGTGCAGGAATAGACCCTGGTTCAGGCCAGATCTGGAAGGAGGCAATGTAGAGAGTGGTCTTTGTACCTCGTGCCCAGTTCATTTGTGTTTTGCACACCTTGCCATGCCATCCCTCTACTAAACATCCTGTTGCTTCTGTCAGGGATTTTTTACCAGTCACCTCAGTGAAGTGTGAGTACCAATACACTGGGACAGTCCACTGGAGCAGGCCAGCTCTAGATAGGCAAGATTGAACTCATGGGGTAAAGGGGGCACCACTGCTGAAGTGAGTTGTGCTGTTAGAGGACATTTCAGTGGCACTGCTGGGAACAGAGATGAGATTTCCTGCTTCCTAAAGCAATATCTTTCTAGCTTGCTCATGCTAGCAAGCCCACTCCATTTAGAGATGTCAGTTCTTCTTGTCCCTATCATACAAAGCCAGGAAGAACACTTAATCTAATGATTTTTGTTTTGAGACCTCTAAAATCACAACCAGCAAATCTGTAATCACGATTGAGCATCTAATTGCATCTTATCCTGCTGAGGGCTTAAAAATAATGAGCAAGAAAAACACCTCCAAAAACTCATTCAGCGTGTGAGGAGGCAAGAGGAAGGTCTAGAGAAAGGAACTGCCTTAACTAGAGTGTCCCCAGTGACCTTTAAACATTTAGGAAATTGGAAACCTGCATTCCTTGCAGATGCAGGTTTCCCACTCCCCTTTTGGGGCTACTTTTCACATTGAGTAATAAAACGAGAGAGCACACAAGGCAGCCTGCAGATGTGTGAGAGAAGAGATGAGAAGTGGGAAGGATGACTGAGGTGTTGTGTTCTTGGCCGTGTGTTCAGAATTTCTCAAGGAATGAGAAACTGGGGGTGTTAGGAGCATGAGACATAATCGCATTTATTCAATTACACGAGCACTGCTCCCGGGAGAGTATTTCAGGTTAGTGATAGTGTCAAAATGTAAAACTCGGGAGATGCACGTGTGACTTGGATTTGGGCAGTTCTGCAAGATTTTGCTTAATAGTTAAATTGTAACAAGCACATCCCTTCCAAATCCAACATCCCTGCTTGCTGAAAACAATGCTGAGATTAAACCCATGGACAGTAAACTGTAATGGCAGTTTTCTGGGTGGTTGGATCCTACTTTCCCTAAAACAGTGATAGTTTGGTGCCAGTTGTTTCACTGAAGTCTGGAGACATATTTCTACATCAGGCTCTGGACTCACGGGGCCCATGAGAAGCCATTGGGGCATTCATAACAATGCCTTGCATGGAGAAATGGGTATAGGCCCTAACATGATGGAAGTTTCTATACTCCTGAGGAAGTATCTCACCTTATTTACATTTGTACTGACCTTTTCAGGGTTTTCTATAGGCATGAACAACCTCCACAGTAAATGTCAGCTTCTGCTTAGAATCTTTTACATGGGTAATTTTAAGCTCAATTTTTAATTGCATAATATTACCATAAGAAAGCTGCATTGAAATTGAAAACTGTCCTAGACAAAGTGGCTGTTGGGCTAAGGATCTATTCACTGTTTTAAAGGCAATGAAGTGGTATCAAAGAAGCTGTCAGAGTTGCTTTGAGGTAGTGGCTGCTGTGGCTTTGTTGTAGAATTTCTCATATGATTTTCTGTTGCTTTATGAATGCAAGACATTGCTGTAGGGTGGTGAAGATGGGGCAGGCTGCAGTTGGATGCTGTGTAATGTTCCCCTTTGCTTCTTGAAAAATATCTCTGTTGTCCCTCTATTCATTACAGCAAAGCATCTCATTCATTGCTACACAGTGGGGCCCCAATTGCTTCTTTTTCTTTCTAACTTGCAAATAGATTTATTTGTGGTTGTATTGTGTGTGTGTCTTTAGCCAGCTAAGGCTTCAGGGAGCTACTTCTCTCCAGATCATGTTGTCTTACCTCACATTTTATTCCAACTTAAAGTTTTACAGCAAGATCTGTGTTTCCAGGAAATCTATTATTCTATCAGCAGAGCTGGTTTTGTGTCAGTTCTGTCTGTGATTATCCAATATTCAGGCAGTGCACCAAACAGCAGGCGGGTTTACATTTAATAGAAACTTCCCTGGTTTTCCAGAAAGCTGCAGAGAATGGTTGGCAGGAAGAGGGGAGAGTACCTGTTCACTCAGTACTTTGATGTGGTATGTTCCAGTGTGTCCCAATTTAAATGAGGGAGGAGCAGCAGCATCTTCTCTTGTCTCTCATTATCTGTAATCCCTGCCTGGATACGGTGCTTTGAGGATGAGTGCAGAATCTCTGTTCTTGGAGGCATTAATGTTTCTAACTTAGACTGGAATCCATGAGAATTGAGTACCCAAATACAGTACCTTTAAAAAGCTGGCCTGCAAGGTCCATTTTTTTATTAGAGAAGTTAAGGAAAACCTTCTGTGCTGCTTCCACTCTGGCCTGACATTCATTTGACATTGAAAATATCAAATTCTTTTTCTTGGATGCTTGGGAGATACTTGTCTGACAGCAGCACAGTGACTGTAATTGAGACAGATTAGAGGCACTGGGCTGCCTTTGGGTGCATGAGGCAGCTTTCATAAAATGGAGAGAGGAATTGAAACACACTTTTGACTTTGGAAGCTGGAGCAGGAACTAATTAGCAATTTTAGGACACAAACAGGATTGGAGGAAGTGTTTGAGTTGGCGTATAATAAATTATTTATTAACATGGGGGAGTCTTTCCATATGGCAGTTGCTTATAAAATGCTTATAAAGGCAAGATTGCAGGATTTTGCATGTAATGAACCAAACAGGCTTTGGTCTCAGTGATTGGGAGCCACTGACCTTTCATTTCTGCAGGCTGAGGCTGGACCTGGTAGCTTCTGCTCAGCTTGGATTCTGATAAGCTTCCCCCAAAAAAGATTAGTTGTTTATATCCAAATATTTCTTTCTTACTGGGTTGTATTTTGAGATGTTTGATGTTTCTGTGAGGGTATATCCACTGGAGAATAGAAAAAAATTATTCTGCCTTCTTATTTGAGGAATTCAAGCTGTGGAGTTCTGCAGCCCTTCACTGCCTTAAGCAGACGGGCCTCTAACAAGCAGCTGAATTGATATGAATAACCAAATACCTGTGTAATGGCTTATGACCATTTATGAGACTTTATATAAAAATCATGATGAGCAGTGGAAGTATAAGAAGATTCAGTGAAGCATGAGTAACCCAGAAAGAAGCTTTCAGTTTGGCTTCTAAGTATATTTCAGTGTGCATGATCTCTGGAAGATTTGGAGGTTTTTTTTCTTGACGTTGTTTTTCCCTTGGCACTGACGATAAAACCCAGACGTGCTGCGAAGGGGGAACCTGACAGGTGCCAGCCCAAGCGGAAATGCTGTCAGTCGATCCCCGTCTGTCGCAGCTGCGGCTCTGATCCACCCAGGAGCTTGTCAGGACCGTGTGGGATTTCAAACCCGAGCAGGAGCTCCCTCAGCAGCAGGAATGTTCTGAAGCGCAGTCAGTGGAAACCCCCGTAAGTCCCACACCTGACAAAGTAATCCTGTTTCTGTCAATTCCTGAGTGATGGAGGATTTGAGTTTGCCTTGCTGGTTGGTTTTAGTGCCAGCACCCCAGTGCACAACAGCACGGAAGGGCTGACCACAGAAGGTGCTGTGGGTCCTCCCACACCTCGGCTCCCCACAGGCCTCGTGGGAACAGAATCTGTGAAGGTCTGGAGGAGTGTGGCTGCTGTGTCCAGGCAAAGCGCTGGTCACTGCTGCAAGCCACCCTTAGCCCAGCCTGGCTCCAGGACTGTGGCCTCTCCTTCCCTCGGCTCTGCAGGACCACCTCACACCTCTGCACCCCGAGTGCTGCTTCCACCTGGGGCTGCACCCCACAGCTTTGCACTGCAGAGCACTGCGGCCTCTCCTCCATTGCACAGCCCCTCTCACAAGCTTTGCTCTGCTGGGCTTCTGTTACAAGTCTCTCACATGGGAGGGGAGGGCACTTGGTGGGACCATACCTGGCCTCATGATCCAGCATGTCTCATACACCGTCTTGGAGACAGGAAAGAAGATACTTAAGAGGTCAGCAGAGGTAAGAAAGCGTTTTCTGTGTTTTTTCTACCTTTCTTGCATACCTCAGTATTTAACGTCTGAGGGTGTGTGGATATTTCAACTAAATATGCATTGGGTTTTTTATTTTGTCATGCAGCTGTCTGCTGGAGTGTTTCTTCCCTTTGCTGTGCTTCTCTTATTTGCTGGCGTTTTATGACAAAGTTTTATAAAGCTGTTCAGTATCTCAACATTTCTAAATGAAGTCAGAATCTTTTTAATAAAATAAATATGCTTAGGTGGCATCTGGAGCCAAGGACTAAAGCATGATTCCTTTTGCAGTAAGTTTTTCTCTGCAGACAGGTTTCTACTGAGCTAGGAGGAATCTAAAAGCTCATTAGCTTCCTGGAGTAAGAGCAGCTGATTGGCATCTGGAACTGCAAAGCTGCGTTTTACAGGGGCTTGAGGCCAAAAAAGGGCAATTTGGAACACATGATCCTTGGTTAAACACACACTGAAGACCAGAGGAAAGAAAATGGTAGGCTCGGGCAGCCACAAGTTAAAGGAAGGAGTCCCTTAACAGTGCTGTTGATTTTCAGTGATGACTCTAGTTCTGACATGTTTGTGTTATGAGGCTCAATAGCACAACTTGTTAGGGGACTTGTTGATAAGATACTAACAGCGACACATTGTATTTTACTACCGGACATAGCTGTGGTATAAATTGGGGGGGGTTTTAATGGGCTTTCCTTCAGGGAATCACTCAGTATCTCTCTTTAATAAACACATTTTATACACTAAGCTCAAACCTGCTGATGGTTGGGCTGGACAATTAGGCATCTGCACTAGTAACGGTAGTGAAAAGAGTCTCAGGTTGAGCTGCACCACATGGCAGCTGTGATCAGAAAGCTGTGTCATGCTTTATGGAGCTGTAGGTGAGGGTTGTAAGGAAAATGGTTTTGCCTGCATTTGGTTGTCTCAGTTCAAGGAAAAGTCCCAGAAAACACGTGTGTTCTGGCCTGAATACGTGAGTACACAGCTGAAAAAAGACATTTGTTTATCTAACATAGAAAATAATAATTTTCCTCACGTTTCCAATCCTCATTAGCTTTGCCAGCCATCTTTTTCTTTTGTTCCTTTGGGAAAGCTTAGCTAAATGGAAGAGGCTTGCAGTATGCTCCAAAAAGCAGTGGATTCAAGCCCTGCTGAGGCAGAGAGTAAGCATGTTCAGGCCTAGAGATTCCTCCACTTACAACCTTTCCCATTAGGAAAAAAAGGCTGCTTCCCACCTGCTTGTGCCCAGATGAGACATTCTATAGTGTCACCTCGTTACTGCATCTTTCCAGAGCTGCATTTAGGAAGCAATCTCTGGCAGTGCTATGGGTTTGGATTATTGTGGCATCCCCGCATATTCTTGGCTGGAGTTTGCAGCTCTGAGGTCAGTAAGCTTGACATTTCCTGAGCCTCTCCACATTTTCTACTGGTGTCATTGGCCCAGGAGCCAGATAAGCCAGGCAGGCTGGGCAGTGTTCTCCTTTTTGGAGGGGGGTGTGCAGTCCTTGGAATTGCTTTCTCTGGCTGAAAAGGAGGAGTTTCAAAATAGAGCTGTTTGGTAACACACACACAAGGAGACACCCCCTGGGGGCATGTGAGCGGTCACCAGGCACTGCCATCTGGGTCCTTTCAGAGAGGAGAAAGAAAACCAGTCAGTCATGTAATTCTGGACCTTCACAGAGACAGGAGCAGACATATCAGAAGCACCCATGGCCAATAGGAGCAGCAGCAGCACTGCGATCTCAAAGAATAAGCATGGATGTTTGACCTTGTCACTGTTGTTAAAACACCCCTGTGATGTAGCAGACAGCATCTGGAAATTCAGGGTTTCCCTCCCAGGGAAACATAACATGATCAATGACACGCTTGATATTGATCTTGTATGCATGGGCCAGATTGCTGTCTGTTGAAGAAGTCCCCAGTGCAGTGCACATCATCACTGTGCCCAGCTCCTTTTGGTATCAGCTGTTAGAGGTGAGAGCCCAACCAGGAAGCTTCAGGAAGGAGCTTCCCTGAAGGGAGCGGGCAGGATTGCTCACATCTAGGAGCACTGATGCTCCCTTGGCATATTGATCTGCTGTCAGTGAGATCACCAGCATAATCAGTCTTTTGTCTTAAAACACTATATATTGTTTGAGGCAAGAGTAAGGGGCAGCCAGTAGGAGAGACTCCCCTAGACACAGCCTTCCTCCAGGCCAGCTTAGAGTCCCGGGTGTGCCTGAGCTGCCAGAAATTCCGTACCCCAGCACGGCTGGCAGTGTCACACTGTGAAACCCTGCAGAGCTGGCAGACTTTTGATGCAAATTAGTTTCATAGTCACTTACGTTTGTGAGCCAGGATTTTGAACCAAGTCCCACTTTGAGATGTTGCAGTGGTGATGCAGGGCCTAGGCTGCATTCTGGGAGCTTGCAAACACCATGGTCAGCTGGTGGTAGGAAAAGAGGAGACTCTTCTTCCAAACAGTTTGCATTTGATATGTAGCTCACAGCCCAGAGACTCCAGTCTCTGTGTGCAGGGGAGAGGGAGAAAATTTTAGTTAATGTTTGATTTTTAGATACAAACTGCATTTCAAAACAGATTTGCTTTTGGAATATGATTGTCCTGTTCCCTTTAAAAGAAGATGCTTTCAGTTATCACTGTGAAGTAAATAAAAATAACTTTGGATTAAAGAAGCTTGTGAGAGAGCAAGTGTTAACATTTCATGTACAGTACTGAGACTCTCCAAGGTCAGAGGCAAGTCTTCTGGGACTGGGGTAAAGGAAGCTATTTACATGAACTCTCCATTTTAATCATGCAGCCAAAGGGCTTCATGTTAACTCCAATCCAAAACATTGTTGCTTGTAACAATGGTGTTTCTCAAAAGCAAACAAAAACCATTGCCAAAGGTGACCTAGAAATGCTTAAATGTGCTGCAGTTCACCCACGTGTCTCCTCTCCCTGCGGGTGCAGACCTTTAGCAGCTGCTCTCCCATCCCTGCATCAGCCTGGCTGCTGGGGATTCCCTGTGCTTCAGTGACAGCCCTGTGAGACAGAGCATTCCCCTTTGAACCAGTAGCATGGGTAGTGCTCCAGTTCTCTGCAGCAGCTTTGAGATTCTTATTAAGTATTGGTCCTCCAGAGCCTTTGCTACTGATGAGTGAGGAGAAAAGGCTGTTAATGGAGCATCTCCAGTTGCCAAGAGACTTAGCTGCATATGCTTGGTAAAAGATTTTGTATTGGGCAGTGTGTCAAATGCTGTTGGGAGAAATGCTGCTTGCAGGTCCTTTGGAAAGGGAAAAGTATATTATCTCTAAAATGTGTGGTCACAGAAAACAGAAGTGCTGGAACTCACACAAGGTCAAAATGGGTTGTGTTTGATTGAGCCACCTCTTTGTTGAATTGCATATTCTTTGGATATGATGTGGGATGTAACCAACCTTGTACAAATCACACTCTGTAAGAAGGTACTTTGACAGCTTGTGGAGCTTGTGAAATGTAAAGAATAATAGAAATTACAAAAGACCGTTTGCTGTCCCAGGCATCCTTTCTTTCTCCTGCACTACCTTGCTCTCCCATTTCCTTTCCCTGCTGTCTTCCTGCAGTCACCCTTAGCTCCCTGTGTTGTTTTTTTGCATACCTTCCTCTTGGTGTAGTGCTGGTAACATTCCTGTTACGTCCTTTGGGCTGGGGTTTGTTTGCTTCCCTTTTTGAGTAGCGTGCCAGTGCTGCTGTCAGTGGGAGTACGTGATAAGCTGGGAAGAGTTTACATCATTTTAGAACTTGCATATGACTTAGTAGATTAGTTGGAAAGGTCACACATTGTGGTGTTCATTTCCTAAATAGAAAAAACTGTTCTTAAACATTCCCTCAAGCCTGATTCAAGTCTCTTGTGTCTCACATTATTCTGGTTGTTCTTTTCAATACTATTTAAAGGCTGTTCTGTCTGTTCAGAGCTGCTGCTCAGTGGTGGATGCTGCATTCGTGATTGAATCTCTGCAGTAAGCTCAGTACCTGTCCTGACTTGTGCTGTACCTTGAAGTGAAAGCCACAGGGACTGTTCAGAACTTTCCACCCATTATTACATCTTTATTCGTTGCAGTTTGCTGTGCCTCTGCTGTGTGACACTCGGTATTCTGCATGTATCTGCATCGAGCTGCATTCTCGGGCAGCTCTGCCAAGCGTTTGGCTCTGTTGGAGCTGGCTGTGTTCTCGCTACTGTTAAGCCTTTCAATTAGAAGAATCTTGCAAGTTCATGTTGGCTTTCAAGCTGCTCTGTGCACTGGGTGCTGAAGCGCAGCGTGCAGATGGAATGGAGCTGATGGGTCAGGTTTTTTAGGGATCTGATTACTGTTTTTACAAAAGTAACCAGCTGCCTCCCCCAGCCTTCTGTGGGACTTTTCATGTAGTCTGCTGTAAAACCACACTGCGGGGTGAGGGGTTCCTGGAAGGGGAGAGTTGAACTGCAGGACTGATCTGCTGCTGAAGTGTTCTGCAAACATTTTTATAGCAAGTACTTCTGAGCACTGGTTTAGACCTTGCCGCCTATGAACTGCACAGGCTGTGGTGAAGGTATCGGCCGTTTGTCAGCAGAGGGCAGGAGTCCAAGGGCTGCGGAGCTTTTCTTTTGTGCCGATTCTGAGTGTTCAATTCTTTTACTGTCATGATTCTTTACTCTCTCTTTTTTTTATCTTTTCTTTTGGTTTTGGTTTTTGGCTGATAGCTTCCTGGTTGCTGAGGGAGAGGCTTTTTCACTGTGCAGAGTGTTTTCGGGTGACCTTGCGGAGGAGGTGCGGTGCGGGCTCCTCTCGCTCCATCTGCCGGCGCTGCAGGTGCGGCTCAGGGCGAGCACAGCAGCCCCAGAGCTCCCAGTGCCGGCAGCCCCTCGGGGCTGTGCGCTGGAAATGCACTTCCTGCTGTAGAGGCAGCCCAGGAGGAGTCCAGGTGCCGCTGCATCTTCTGTCGGGAACCAAAGTGCAGTATTGCCTCTGCACACTGCAAGACTGAGTAGCTATCAGAGTTCACTTCAGTGATTCCACGGATAAAATTTCCCCCCAATTTAGGAGTTGTTTAGGTTTTTTCTACCGTGTTGCCAGCATCCTTCCAGCTTACTATGAAATTTGACAGTTGTTTTAATCATCAGTCCAGAGGTTTTGTATGGATAAAAAATTAAGCAGTGTATTTCTGCTGCAGCAGCAGCAGATCTTTCATCTGTCCAACATCCACATGTGTACCATTTCCCGTGCCTGTGATGGGGGAATAATTCCTAAATGGAATGGGTGGTGAAGTGGAATAGGTTTGGCAGCCTTGTTCCAAAAAGAGTTGTCTGAATTTGAGATTAAGCAAGTGTATCAGAGGTAGGCACCTGGTGCAGTATCTTAAGTTATTGCCAGGATGTAGCTAAGTATAGGCACAGGATCAGCATTGCCCAGATGAAAGCAAATCGTTTTGTGGAGGAGATAATCCAGGAGTTGCTGCATCATTCTCAGCACGGGGACTGAGGGCTGAAGGGATGGAGATGGCTCTTCAGCCCCAATTAATTCTTCAGGTGTTTTCCGTTCAGGATTCAAATTGCTGTCTGTGCTTTCATTCTTCTCTGGGCAAATAATCTGTTTGCCACATCCTGGTAGTGTGAACTCCACACAGAGCTACTCCCATTTGCTAATTCTGAGCAACTCTGCTGCAAAATAGCTCATCTTCCTATTTGTCAGAAAGATAAGAGTGCAGTGTGCTGGAGTTGACTCTAATATGGAAGATACTCCTCTATGGCACATTCTTCTTGTTGTTAGCTGGGGGAATGCTTACACTCAGCAAAAGGTCTGATGCTCACAGTATGAGTGTCCAAGGCATTTCTCTGTTTCTCTGAAAGCCAAAAGCTAATACAGTGTCCTGGGTTATACATATGAACTTGTTTACATTTCTTTCTGCAATGAAAGAAGCAATAAATTACTTATCTCCATGCTTTTCCAGGAGGAAACAGTATAGATTGCAACTCAGCACAAATCCATAACCAATGGAAAAGTCTCGTTTATTCCAGGAAGATTATCTTTTTAAGGGCAGTGCTGAATCTGGGCTATAATTAAAACAGCTTTTTAAAGAAAAAAGAAAAACAGTGGATGTTTTTCTCGTTTGATGTATTCTCTATTACTAACAACCCTTTTTTCTCGTTTCTTCTCTCCATTTTTAAATGGGTGTAAGGAGTTAACTGTATATTGCATAAAAGAGTAGCATTACCTGAAAAAATAATTAAGATGATCTGGAAATTAAGGAAATCAGTTTTGAAAAGAAGCAAGTGCTTAATGGAGGTGAGACCAGCTGTGCTTCCTAGGAACGTGCTTGAATCGCTTCATGGAAAAATGTGCAAGGCCTTCATGCAACACTGGAAGGAAATTTATAATAATTCAGACAAATTGCATCCTATAAATAGCAGAGCTGGATTCATTAGGACAGGAGGCAGATGGAGAAAATATAAAATTTGTTTGTTTCTTTTTAAGGCACTACAGTGCTTATGAAGAGTGTCAGCTTGCTGTCAGAGAGGGAAGACCCTCCAGTGCAGCAGTAACTTTCTCATAACTAGTTTCTCAGCCCTGCTATTGAGCAGCCTCCATGAGGGGCATTCTTCGTTCTTGGCTTTAGCAACTCCTGCTGCCTTTCCCTGGCTTACTCAGACTGACCCAGAAGAGCTGCAGTGCTGGGAGAGGAGCAGGGGAGGCAGGAGGGGAGGACAAGGACAGAGCTGTGCGTGGTGTGTAGCAAGAGTCACTCGCTCACTCTGTCAGGACAGGTGCCAATAGGCAGAGACATAAAATGTAGTTGGAAA
>WAAG01062314.1:2982-23656 GCA_013390105.1 Tichodroma muraria | reverse complement strand
TGGAGTGAGGTGGGAATCATCTACCACCTGCTAAGGAGTTATGCCCCAAAGCAGGAAGGTGCTGGTGGTTTGTAGAGAAAATGCTGTGCATTATTGAAGAAAGAAGGTGAAGGCATTTCTGAGATGCTCTTACATTAGTAAGTAGGAAAAAGGAGAGGCTTTCATGCATGGAGGGAGGTAATGACAGAGCGGGTGCGAGGTGCGTGACTGGAATGCAGCTGTGGCCACAGGAGGGGAGCAGAGGTGAGGGGCTGGAGCGTCTCAGCACTCACACACAGCGAGGTGCTGAAGAAGGAAGTGTGTCCAGCCAGAGGAGCATACAGACTGACAGAAAGGGCACATCACAGACTGCATTTAAATAACAGGACAGAGTAACAGTGTGGGGCTGTTTCCAAGTGTGACGAAATTACAACTGGGTACTTCTAAACAGAAGACTGGCTGAAAAATTGCATCCTGTTGAACCACTGGCAAGTCTTGAACTCAGATACAGACGCAGAAAATGTTCTGTGTGAATATTATCTGTTAATGAACCTGCCTTCATCTCTTCTGCTGATCTGATTTACATTTCAGCAAAGCTTCCTTTAAAGATAACAGAGTCAAAATTCCATTAGGCTACCATAAGAAATTTTGAAGTGTTAGTGTTCAGGAAAGGAACACCAGGCACTTATCAGCAGTGTTTTTTTCTTGAGAAGTTCTTAGGTTGCCAGTTCACCTTGTGAAGTGGCAGGGGAAAAGCGTGATATGAAGGTCGTATTGGAGTCAGATAATCACAGACTTATTCAAGGAATGGAGAAAAGCTGTACAACTGCTCATGCTTCATGGATTAAGTAATGATAGTTTTTCCTCAGATTCAATATAGAGGGCAATGATCCCAGTGCAAGGAGAGGACATTGGAGAAGAGGAAAGTCAGTGGTATGGATTGGCAGGATGCCTTTGGGGGTTGCCATCTGTTGCAGCTTGCACATATCTGTGGGGTGTCATGTGTAGCAGGCGAGTGGTGGCATTAAGATGAGGCACGGGCATGGAGCAGGTTAAGTATCTGCTCAGTGGAGGAGGATCCAGACGTGCTGGGATGCACATGAGAGGCTGAGCACGGAAACTATGAGCCAGCACGTGGATCCTCATGCATAGATCAGATTTTTGGTATGGGACAAACCTTGGCTGATTGTGTTTGCTTGCTTTCAGTGGGATAAGTACCCCCTGTACGGCCAGGGAGTTAATACAGCTTGTGTTCATAGGCAGTGTTATACAGGGTTTAGAGGGCTGACTTCCAAGATCTTGACTCACAAAGCCACACAGCCGTAACTGTGGAGAAATAGTTACATTTAAAATCAAGGCTTTTATTTCAAGAAGCCTTTAGCAACAGGGAAAAAAAGAAGAAAAAAAAAAGAAAGGATATCCACTGCATAGGGCAGCATTGCTTCAAGATGTCTAAAATATGATAATCTGTGATGCGTGTATGAGAGATGGGTGATTTTGAAGAGAAAGTGCTGAAGAAAGTGATTTGTGTTTGGAGGTTTCCTGTCTCACTAGTGGAAAACTTGCTTTGAATTATGCTACAATTCTAGGACAGCATCTTGTTACGTGAAGAACAGCCTTTTCATGTGTGCAAATAATAAAAATTATTTTACTCAAAACAAGCTTGAAATTCCCTCTTTGCTGAGGCTTCTTCAAACCTTTATACTTTCTTTGATGTCATGTTTTCCTAGAAAACCTTTCCTAGATAATGCTTGCTGTTACCTAATGCTTACTTAGTGCAAACATCCCAAAGGCCACAAAACCAGCTATGGTGACTGCAGACGAGTCATGTTGACCAAAGGCTGCTTTTATCATCGTGCACCCACCAAGGCAATTTAGAGGTTGTTTTTTGTTCTAAAAAAACTTTTTTTAAAACTTAATTAAAAAAACTTTTTAGAACACTTTGAGATAGTTTATCTGACCAGTCCTTTAAGCAGATGCTTGGTATATTCCGCTCTCATTGATGCAGTGTGTCATGCTACACTTAGTGAAGGAAGATAGATAAAAATTGCTTCAAATTGTTCAGCAATTTGGAGTGATGGTGTTCTTGCTGAAGACACTCTTTTTAATGTGGATAGATGCATAAATCCAAATCCTAATTCTATGGATGAGGAAGTCAGGACACGATGGTACTGTCAGTTACTCAGCATCACAAAAGGAAATCCTTGGCAGAGGTGGGAATAGCTCTCATTCCTGTCAAGCTTAAACTGCACAGCTGATACAGTGACTCTGGGCATCTGCAGTGAACAGATGTGGCTGTCACAGTCTCCCAGTGTAGGACAATGCCGGCATATTTCTGTGCTGAGTATTGGAACTGGAGTCAGTGTTCCTCCTTGCCCCTCACACTTGGGGGTTCTGATCACTTAGACATCCTGCCTCTTCCTTCTGTCCCCTGGCTGTGTGCAGGGTATGGCTGACAGGGTGGTGTAGCTCACTCTCTTTGGCCCTGCTCTTTGTGTCTCTAAAAGTATTGAGAGAGATTTGAACAAGGACAGGAGTGCAAGGTGAATTTGCAGCCCAGTCTAGAGATGTGAAGTAATAATTGTTGCAGGCAAAAATTGTCTCTTGTCACCTTGTCATTATCTGCATGCTGAGCAGTTTATAGCGTAGCACAGATTCCAGAAATAATTGTCAACCTTTGGACAAGCAGTGACCTGCAGCCCAGGTGGACATTTTTCTGCATGAGTTGCACCATTTCCAACAACTGTGGATGGAATGTCCTGGACATGGCAGAAGCTCTTCTTTCTGTTGTAGCAGCTTTCACTTGGCTGTTCTCTTATGTTATTCAATAAGAGTATGTGTTTGTTTATACATTGTCTTCTCTGCTTCTCATGCTTCTCTTCTCCTCTTGCCCCACCTGCAGGCTTTGAATTACTGTACCAGCCAGATGTGGTCCGACTGTACCTCTCCATCCTCACCGAAAGTCAGAACTTCAACACTCTGGAAGCTGCAGCAGGAGCTTTGCAGAACCTTAGTGCTGGCAACTGGATGGTGAGTGCAGTCTTCTCTTCAGTCATTTTTGTTTCCTTTGTGTAAGTAAAGAACAACGGGATATCCCATTTTAAGTGCACTGTTACTTTGTATATTTGTATCTCCTTTAAAAAGGAAGGAGGTGGGAATGTCAAGAAAATTACTTCCATTTGCTTACTGAAGATGTTTTGCATCTTCTGGACTGGTGATGTTTACATAGCGGAAGTGGCACTGAGCTCATGACAATTTAACCATTATCTACTTTCACTACTTCAGCTATTTCTTTGTCCATTCAGAAAAGCCTGGTAGTAGATAATTATCTAGGTGTTCTGAATACTTAATTTGTTGGATTGACAGTTTGTTGAGGAAACTGCACTCCAGAGTGTCCCCTAATACCCTCTGTGGAGCATGCCCAGTGCTAGTCAGGCAGTTCTCTCAAAGATTTGCCTGATCACTTCTAGAACCACTCAGCAAAGTGGGACTGGTATCAGCCTGAGGGTCGGCAGGGTGGTGTTTCACAGCTGCCTTGAGTACAGCTTGTTTGAGAAACAATCATGAAACAGAACAAAAGCATGAAATTGGAGGAGGATAACAGATGCTTTAGATGCTTTACTGTTTCATCCAAGTGACCTCTTTTTCCCTAATCCAGAGGGATGTGTTTTCACACCAAGATTTGTACAGAACAGATGCTGGCAGATGATGCTCCTTCCTTTTCTTCCTGCCCTCTTTCCCCAGAAGCTGGCCTAGCTGTAGCATGAACTCATATACCCGTTCTTCCCTGGTGTTTGGTGAACTTGACGGGTTAAGGCAATGGGATAAATCAGCACACACAACGTAACTGGTCTTAGCAGAGAAAAAAACGGGTTACAGCACTGAAAGAAATGCCAGGGGCAAGGAAAGGGCAGGTAGATGAACTCACAATACTTGGTGGTGTTTCTTTTCCCTTGTGTGTCCCAATCAGTGGTCCACGTACATCCGTGCGACGGTGCGGAAGGAGAGGGGACTGCCAGTGCTCGTGGAGCTGCTCCAGTCCGACTCGGACAAGGTTGTGAGGGCTGTGTCCATCGCCCTGAGAAACCTCTCCATGGATCGTCGCAATAAAGATCTCATAGGTATCTTCTGGACTTCTCTAACCAGCCCTTGAGAGACCTCATGTTTTCTGTCCCTTGTGCTGAGGATTTGTTCTCTGCAGTTCCCATCCGTGCTATCTGGGATTGCGCTGTGGCCGCCAAGTGGGGAGCTGAAAGCTCTGAATGTATTACCAGCCCACTCAAACAAGCTGTGGCTTGAGGGAGATTTCTAATATGGGAGTAACATTAGATGTGGATTTTTGCAGGAGAGGAGTGTGTGCAGACGTGCAGAGGGCTGGATAGGTTAAGAGGTTTCTTGTCTTTTCTTCAGCTCTGGCTGGTGCGACACTTGTGCTCATAGTCACACATGACAGATGGCGCTCCTCAGGCCTGCCTGCTGTTCCAGTTAGAGTGGGAGTTCTGGCCTTTAGCATGCTGAGCTAACCTGGAGAAGTGCAGGGAGCTCTAAAGTTGTACCTTCTGGTTTTTTGCTTCCTCCTTCCTTTCTCATCCTTTTGCCTAGTGGGTACTTGTAGAAGCTGGACACTAAACAAATTAATATTCTTCAAGTTGGTGTTCAGCCCCGCTCTAGCTCCTATCCAAAGTAGTAAATAACATTCACCTGTCCTTAAGCAGGAATCTTGAAAGATTCAGCAGAGATGAGTTTTCCTCTTGATGACTTCTGTATTTAACTAAGGTATTTGTTTAAACTGTAACCTGGTCAGGCCAGGAAATAGTGGTGACATGTTTAGGGCCATCATTGAAGTTGATACTGGCAAATAGCAAGGTGGGATTCTACTTTAATATGTCAGGTTCTCATTTAAATAATTCAGAGGTGTAGCCAGGCAAATGGCACAGATGGATACCTGGGAATGATAAAGTCCAGATTCCCTGTTTTTTCTCCAGTACTATACATGGAGAAGGCTAACTGCACCCAGGAGGAAACACTCTTACCTTTGTTGGGAAGGTTAATAAATGCATGGCTGCACACCTTGCCCCAGAAGGCCTATTACAAGGCTAAGTTGAGTAAACCATGTGCGTGTATTAGCATGAATACGTGGCATTAGCAGCTACTGGATGCTTTTTTGCCTCAGGCTTTGCAAAATATGATAGATGTTGGCTGTAAAATTCTCAGTAAAAATGGCTTTTTTCTCCCCTCAATACCTTTCGGAATCCATGATGAAGGACTTTATCTTAGCTTTATCGGCTATCAATCACCTTGAAATAATGAATGATAAATACCCTGTGAAGTTACAGTCTTGTGGTTTAAAACACATGCATGATAAGAGTTTTTTTTGACATAGCCAACACCATTGACTTTTATCATTCAGGATGGGAAGCTGAAATGATTATTAGGGATGCCTAATGGTATCTCTTCCCCTTATTTAGGTAGTTATGCCATGGGTGAGCTGGTAAGAAATTTGCCCAGCAGGCAGCAGAGATCTGCAAAGAACCTGGAAGAGGATACGGTGGTTGCAGTGTTGAATACCATCCATGAAATCATTACTGACAGCTCAGAAAATGCAAGGTCTCTGATCCAGACACAGGGCATTCAGAAGCTGGTAGCTATCAGCAAGTCAAGGTAAGTGACAGTTGAAAGCAAAACGCATGAGAACTCCATGCAAACGTGAAAATGTCACTATGAACAGCAGTTTTTGCTTTGTGAAAGTATTAGAGCATCCCAACCTTTCAGAGCTGTAATTTCAGCAGTTAATATAAACAAAGTAAAGACAGCCAGCACCTTTAAAAGGTTTACTTGATGAAAAAGGTTAATTGATGAGTCACTTCAGCCATGTTAAGATGTGCTCTCTCCTTATCAGAGACATCTTAGCACCATATATGCACTTACCAGGCAGCATTTGCAGTGAAACCATGACCTTTGGTTTCAGCTTGGAAGGGCTTTTTTCTGTGGCAGCGTTGCACTCCTGGAATGCCACTGATGAAATCTGTTTTTTCAAGTGAAATGATGTGCAGTAATTGTTCTGGCCAAAGTGCTGGTGGTGGTAATTTGAAGTGACAGATTTTCTTCATTTAAAAACTGTGTTCTGACTGCTGTAGAGGATACTTTGTTTTGTGTAGTTCAGCCCATTAGGTTTGTGTTTGCTGCAAACCTCTGGGAGAGTGGCTGAAGTAGCCTTCTTGGGTTGTATTGTTAGGAAATACGAGAGCCACCAAAAATCTAGGCCTGTTTTATATTATAAAAGGTGTCTGTGTACTGACTTAATAAGGAATGGATAAAATTTCATTTTCCATTTAAAAAACAGCTTATTTTTTTTGCTGGCTGAAATTACTGTTTAAGGTGTTTTAAACCATGGAGCAACTTCACTGACTTGTGAGGAATAAATGGACATGGGGTGAAGGTTTGAAGAGTGGCTTAGAACATTTTTTTGTTTGTTTGTTTGTTTTTTTCCTGAATAAATCCAGGGAGGATGGAATCTATCTGTTCTTTGTTAATGACAGCTACAAGAGAAAAGGATCACCATGGCCTCAGTGCTTGTCCAGCGATACATGTGAAAACACAGAAATGTGCAAAATTAATACCATTTTGATTTCTCTTTTTGTCAGCAAATACCTATAGATATGAAGAAGTCACTGAATGATTTCACATGTATCCCATTACTTATAGCTTCAAGTACTAGCTGTGTGGAGTACTAGGTATTAACATACAAATAGCTGGACATTGCTTGATACTTAAACTGTAATTTTATCTTGCAAATCAGCCAGTCTCCCAGAGAAACAAAAGCAGCTTCTCACATTCTTCAGATGATCTGGAGCTATAAAGAGCTACGAAATGCCCTTCAGAAGGATGGGTGGAACAAGTCACACTTTCAGGTAAAGATCTTAAATGAGTTCTGGAAATGCCTAAACGGAGATGTCCTTATTTAGGCTAATCTTGCAGTCTGTAGATTTTCGTTTCCACCTCTGTTCTTCCAGGTGAGAGCACAATGGATTGTACCCTACTCAGTCACACCATCCAGCATAGAGCTGCTGGCTGTGTTTCGCTGTGGTCTGTGGAATGTAGCTCTTTAGGTTTGAGGAGTTTGCCATCCTGTACAGCCCAAATGCCCCAATTTACTGGCAGAAGAATTAGCATGTCTTGTCTTAGTTGTGTTTCATTTGAAATGTTCTGTACAGCAGCATAAGGCAGCCACCTCTGCTTCACATGCAGCCTCCTCACCTTTTCTTGTGGAAGGGTTTTGCTTCTTTTACAGAGCAACTATGAGTTGCTCATGGTTGATGTCTGATGGTTATGAGTGCTGCCTTTGAGAAAACAGGGACAAAACTCCTCCATCAGATCTATGTGAAAATAAAAAATACTCCAGTTCCATATTGTCAACAGAAGGGGGGCTTAAGAGCATTCCATAATCTCTGTCCTTGCTGTTGGTTCATTTATTTTATTGTTCAGTTTCCATGAGTAGCAGTTTGGTATTTGTGTGGTTTTGTCTTGTAGTCTGTTTCTGCAGCTCCAAAGGGCTCCAAAGGTACTGCTGGCAGGTCTGGCTACGACGACAGCACTTTGCCTCTGGTGGATAAAAGTCAAGGTTGGTTCTGCTCTTTACCACTTGTCATATAGTGCTTTACTGGTTTTCTGGATTTGCTGTGACTGTGTTATAGCACGAGGGGGTAAAAACGCATTATTCATGTGATTTTTACCCCACAGTCTCAAAATAATCAGTCCCTATTACCTGGAGATGGATAGAATTTCTTCCCTTACAAAATATATACACTATTGATATGGTTTTCTCAACTTGAATGCAGTGTTAGCAGTTAAATCTTCCTGTAAGTGGGGTTGACCTTACCCCTACTCTTTATTGGAGTCTTTTCCCTTTTTAAATTAATGTGCCCATTTTGGCACAGCCTCTTCCTCTACCATGCAGGGCTTTTTTATTGGAGATGAGTCTATTCAAGCTCCAGCTAAACCTGTCTGTGCTTTTTCATGAAGCATAGCCAGACCAACACCAGTGTAGCAACAGCTTTGATTTCACCACGGTTGCTGTGCCTCTGAGCCTGGCTCTGGTTGCTAAGAGCAGGATTTGCCTGGTGCACTTTCTCTGGTTTAACTCCAGGTTACTGCAGGAACAACAGCCCCACACTGCCCTGCCTGTTTCCACCTTCCCTGTCTTTGATCAAACCTGGCCCATTATGCAGACAGAGGATGATTTGGGTCAGCTTGCTGATGTGACAAGAAACTTGTTTTCTTTGTGGATTAGTTTTCTGTTGGCTCAGCAGGCTGCTGGATTGACTTGTGTGTCATGAGAAGCTGCACCCTTACTTACTTTCTTTCTCTTTTATTCTGGAGAGACCAAAGAGAAGCTTGTTAATCGTGGTAGGTTGTCCAAAGCAGAACTGTGGTTTCTCTTGGAGAGAGAAAGCCCTGTACTATGGTGCCAAAGCAGAAAATACATGGATTACCTGTGCTCTCTGGAGAACTCGATTCAGACGTCCCTTTCTGAATGGATAACAGTTGAATAGTTTGGGAATGTTTTTACAATAATCTCTGCATTCAGTACTTTATGGACCTTTCTGGTTCTGTGACTAATTCAAAACTACCAGGTTTTGAGAAAATCAAATGTACCTCAAGTTGTCCCAATGCTTCTGTTTTCTAGATAATGAGAAGTCCGGGAGTCGTGATATGATACCTATGGATGAACTTGGTCCAGGTAAATTTAGGCATAGCTCAAACCCTCTGTCTGTTCCAGTAGAGCACACTGTCACTCACAGGAAAGTTCAGCTGTTTCTCTAGGAGATATTATTTCAGATGGATAAAGCTGACATTTAAAAACAAAACATTACCTCACAAAAGATGAGTTGTTGTGGTTTTTTTCCTTTGTATACAATGTAGAGTGTACACACCAATTTCTCCACTACTTTATGCATATATTGGAGGTACACTGACCCACCTTTCATTCTGCACTTTGGTCCCTGAGGCAGCTGCATTCCCTGTTACAGATCTGGAAGTCTCTGGGATTCAGAAAAAGAAAAAAAAAAAAAAAAAAGAAAAAAAAAAGAGTTGAAGATTTACTTCAATGTATTGCTTGTGTTTAAATCTGTTCTGCCTTTGTGTTTTGGTAAAACCAAAAATAAGTTTGTGTGTGTGATATATTCATGGCTCTACTTTCCATTTACCTGCATCTAAACGAGCCTGGCTTTTTCTGTAGACTGAGAAGAGCCACTGACTCAGTGATGTGCTTGGAGACTGACAAGCTCTGTAGTGTTAAATTTCTAGAGGGTTTTTTTCTTTACCAAGGTAGATAAAGGTCCTGTGTGGTCTCTTGAGTCCAGTTGATGTTGATACTGTTTTTATTTAAATGCACCTATATCAATGCCTCCTAGCAGTTTGGTACACTGCTAAGAGTGATTTTGGCTAAATAAAACAGCAAGTTAGAGCCAAGAAAAAAACCAAGCATGTTCAGAAAGTAAAATAACAGGTATATATTACCTTTTGTATTCTTGGAAAAATGAGATGCCACCTGACATGAATCAACTGTCCATATGTATTTTGCCTTAGGGAACACTGAAACATTTGTTCTCACAATGGAAGAAAATCTCTTCAGAGAGGATTGCCTGGCAGGAATAGCTATGTGCTGGCAGGTGCTGCAGAATGGGCAGTGCTGATTGTTTATAGTCTCAGTATTAATTGCTGCCTTATGCTCTCAGGAGTTACTGGTACAGCCCTGAGTAGAAAACAAAATGCAAATTTGCAGCATATGTACAGCATCAGGCAGATTCTCTGGGCCATGCTGTTCTCCAGTCTTTTTATCACCTTTAGAAGATGAGATCTGTCAAGTTTTCCTGATCCCAGCTCTTGAGTGCCTTTTACTTCCAATATGACTCTAACTCTGTGCTATTTCAGAGGTCAGCTGAAAAGAGACTAACTTAATTTATCCAGTTTACTATCTATAATTCCAGGGAACTAGAGTAACATTTCATCTCTTTTCTTCAGGCTCTTCCAAATGCTGCATGTTTTTTTTTCTTATGGGCATACTAACATGAGAAGGCTGCTCTAGACTATATTTTCTGATTTTAACTTCATTGTGGACTGTTGTGTTCTGGAGTTTTTGTTCTTTTTCCACTCTGGAATGAACTGGTCCTTCCAGCCCCTGCAGAGTACATGCAGGACTGATGGTTCCAGAACACCCCCACCTGTCTGCCCCTCCTCTGTGGGCTCTTCTCACCAGTGTTCAGGCAGTCCTGGTGCCTGGACCTTTCCTGTTAACCCACATTGGCTCTGCTTCAAGATCACAAAAAGAAAATTGCTGATGCTGTTTCAGCTTCTTTGCTAATACTGTGGGGATCATCCTTCCGAACAGAGGGGAGATCACTTTGCTGTCAGAGGTTAGGGAGGCAGAAGGATACGTTCCCCATCAGCTGGCAGTACTCGACCAGTCAGATCCCTGCTGTCTGGGGCAGCGGAGCAGCCTGGGTAGGGTGTGCATGTGCTGGAGATAGAAGAAAACTCGTATTCCGAGTCACCATGGGATGCTCAGGTCTGTGAGGCGTGCCCAGCTGCAGGCAGGCTGGAGAGCAGCAGCGCTCACTGCCACTGTGTGCCTGGGGCCCTGCCCCTGAGCTGTCTGCAGAGGCAGAGAGTGGTGATCTCCAGTCTACGCCAAATCCTCCAGAACTCTGTGTGCGCCTCAGTTAACCTGCAGTCACTCAGACAGGAGCACTTGGGAGGTGAAATTGTTCAGACCAGAGACACACAGTTCAGATCCCACTGTCCTCCATGCCCATCCTCAGGCATGACTTGTCCTTCCTCCTTCTCTTTGATGGGTCTAGAGGTTTGATCTTTTTTAAGTTGAGAGCTGTGTGAGGGCACAGATGGACTGACACTGGCAGGCATGTATTTGGTCCTGTAATTTGTGATGACATAAAAATGTTGCTGTAGAGCGAGTGGGAGATAGAGAAGCAATAGAGACAACAAGCAGGAAGCTGAGAGAGAGAAGTAAACAAGCCAAGGATGGGATATTCCTCTATTGACCAATGTAATTTTTGTCTATACAAGGGATTATATTAAGTCAAAATAATGTACTTACACCTTGGAGCATACAAAATACGTATAGATCTTTATGCCACAGAAGCTATTAATTCTGATCACTTCTTCGAATGAATCTGAAACATGGGAGAAGCAGTATTTCTAACTTCCTTGAAGAGCCATGGTTCTTGGGGCAGTGAGGTATTACTTCTCTGATGCAGCATCTTTCAAGATATTTCTCATTTTATTTGATCAAATCATGAACTTGCTATCTCTGCTGCTGTTTATCTTGGTGGAGGCACAGCACAGTGTGTGGGTTTCGGACACATGAGCTGTTGCTGCTGGTCTCTATGCATGCCAGGGGCCCACAGGATGAAATGCAAAATGTGTTGGAATTTAGATAGAGCAAAGTTCGTGAGTGTTCTTTGTTGTCAGATTACTGCCGGTGCAAAAGTGGGATTTTCCTCTTGCTGATGTGTCCTGGCTAAGTATAGGGGTTTTAATTTTTTCATAGTATTGAAGATGTGTTTGGGGTTTTTATTTTTTATGATTACAGTCGATTAATTACCTTGCTTCCCAGGAAATATCACAGCTGCCATCCTTCACTTAGTGGCTGTTGCTATCTGGGGGTAGTTTAAAGGTTTCCATTGTGTCTTGGCAATTTCTTTTAGAAGTGTTTGTGGATCACCCATGATGATGGCACTACAAAAATGCAAAGTGGTCCATTACATCCTTGTGAGTACAGTTACCAAGAGATTGTAAAAAGCTACCACCCAGTTGCTGCAAGCTTGATAGTCTGTTTTTCCATCACTTAATACATACTTTTGTGAAGTATTTTGTCCTGAATAAATGATGCATCTGTAGATTAGGACACAGCCTACTAGCAGTGTTCCTGCCTGTCATTTGAAAGAGAATTATTGGTCATGCATTCTCCCCAAGTGCTGGCTGTGTAACTGGGTGCAGCTGTTTTTTTTCTCTTGTTGTTGGAAAGGAATAGCTAAGAATGTCAGGCATCTTGATTGTCAACAAGTAATTGTAAGTTAAGTGCTGTGTAGCAAATCATGCTTTATGATCTGTGAACTACCTGTATAATTTCAGAAGTCTTCAGTTATTTTTGGTCAGTGTGGTTAAATCATCTCTTACTGCCCTTGATGTCAAAAATACATCCTGCCTCAGGTGCTTGTTTGCAGGTCTGTGTGCACTTGGGTTTGAGGCACAGAGAACACTGCAGCTCTTCTCAATCTGACCTGGCTCTGTGGGCAGTTGCCATGTGGGCAAACAGTGCCACGTGAAGCCCACAAATACATCACTCACTTTTCCTTAATGGCCTGTTACAGGCAAGTAGTAAACCAAGAGAGGGGCATTTTAATAGTTGATGTAAAACTTCTTGTGGCATTCTAAAAGCAGTTTGTCAGGACAAGAAAGCATTAATGATCCCTCAATTACATAGAGGAAAACAAAAGCCTGCAGGGAGGTATAAATTCGGGTGTCATTTACTCCAGATTACAGTGCTGTCAAAGCAGAGCAGGCAAGGGTGTATTTGTCACTGATAATGAAGGAAATTTGATGCATCATGAAAATAAATTAAGTTTTGCATTGTCTGACAACGATTCAAAGCAAAGGTTCTGAAATAATTACAGCCATTTCTTTATAAAATCCTCTCACAGTTTTCTTCCTTGTGTTCATCATGCTTTCATGCTCTTCCTTAGTTGTCAGGAGCAAAGGCACCAACAGGTGCTGCTTTGTAATGAAAGACAGCCCAAGCTCAGCAGGGTTTGCATTGAGATTTCTTCCAACTCTACAGGCCCTTTTTCTCAGTGCTCTGATGGGGACTCTTCCAAATTATTGTCATGTCCTGCTAGTAGTCAGGCTCAGGAAAAGTGGGAACAGGCTGCAAAGCATTCACAGAATGAACACAGCCAATTAATCAGGCTGCTAAGCAAGGAACACAGGATTTGGGCTGAATTTGGAGCTCATTAGCCACAGGGCTTGAGATGACAACTTGCTGCTTTCCTTGGGCACACTAAAAAGTGCAGCAGGCTGGGATGAAAACACTGCTGCTTGCTAATGACTGCCAGCATCTGGCAGTGCTATAAAAAGAAGGCTTCTCTGTTTGTTATTAGCTGGTAAAAATGAAATTTCAGAGCTGGAGCACGTGAGAAGCAGACTGCTGGCATCTTTGGGTTGTGTTGGTTTGTTTTCCTTTTCCTTTGCTGAAGAATTCTGCTTGCATCAACTGTTTCTGCTCCTGTTTGTACTTCATGCCTGACCATTGTGTTTTCTCCTCAGATGGATATTCCACCATCGACCACCGGGACAAGGAGCGCAAGTACAAGACCAGTGATAATGCAGGAGATGCCTCTGAGAAGGAACCTTTAAAAGTGAGCTCCCTCTTACTGCTGAGTGCTAGTTAGTACCTTGGGAAGAAAGGAATCAAGTGTCCTCAGCCAGAAACACAGTGTAGTCACTCACCAGAGGGCTGTAAAGGGCCTTTTTTATTTCACATAAAGGCATTATTTTGTAATTTAGCACTTGGCTAACTAGAAATAAAAACAAAATGTTGCTTTCCAGTGCAGGAGCAAATGCAGGTAGTTGCTGTACTCTCATAAATGGATGAGGTTGTAAAAATAGAAATTGTTTGTTCTGTCACTCGTGTCCAGGCAGCATTCCCTGGCCCTGAGCTGTGTAACTGCTCAGACTTTGTTCTGACAAGTCTCTTCAAATTGTCGTGCTGCTTTATTGTCTTTACCACGAGAAATAGGTGTGATCTTGTGTGTCCATGTCCAGCAGTGTGGTGAATAGTACTCATTTCTGCAACACCCGTTCACAGTCCTGATGGTGGGCCATGGCCATGGGCCAGAGAGATGGAGAGCAAAGAAGAGACATGCACAGTTATGTGTGTGCCTTCTAAATACAAATCTAGACTAGTTTCTAATTAAAAATAATTCTTATTTTACAAGGCTTTTTGTATTATGGGCTGTGTGCAAATGTGGCTCAGCAGGCTCTGTGTAATTTCTGTTGCACTTCTGTACGTTTTCAGAGTAAGAAGTCTGTTAACTCTGTGGCCACCAGTTCTCCCTGCCTTAAAACAAGGTTGGGTTTTCCCCTGGGGGAGTAATTTCGAGAAGGAAAACGAGGATTCATTGTAATAAGAGTCAGTGGTAGGAGACACTATTGCTAGTCTGCAGAAGGCTGTCCTTAAAAACCTTCAGCATATTGTTGATAATATCAGAAAATTTAGGTGATTCATGTTGAGTGGAAACAGTTAAACTTCAGTCAGTTGAAAGGCAAACCCACCATCATTGAGCAGGGAAATAAAAAAATGGGATTTGGAGAAAAATACTTCCATAGATGGTAGACTAGGAAGGTGTCCTTACTGCACAGCCTGCCTGTTTTAACTTGCCTAGTCAGGCATTTCCTGCTGCATTCCGCCTTTCCATGAAGCTGCACCCTGGAGAGTGGCTTCAATCTGCCAGACTTTTTTTAAGCTGATTACTGAAGTCCTGCAATGTGTCCCACTCCTCCAGTTGGTAAGAGATGGTCCTGCTTGAGCCAGTATCAATCAAATAAACTTCCTAGTTCCCTCATCCCAGTTCTAGTACATTTTGCAAGGATGCAGCACGAATGGGTGCAGTCAGTTATATAAGAATGTTGATCAATAGGAGCTTGGCAAAAAAATGTCTTTTAAGGGAAATAGGATAAGGTAGGAAAATTAACAAGTACTTGTTACTTTTTCCACTCAAAAGTCATTAAAATGCTCCAGTGCAACCCTCAAAACCACATTAAGCAGCCCTAACTCCAGTGTATGACTGAAATGAAGCACACCCGGAGTTCAGCAAGTGGCTGCTTTGCTTTTATGAGAAAGAGAGAAAAAACATTTCACCTCAACAGTGTGTGACCCTGTGCTGCCTCTTGGTTCTGAGCACCTGGGGGTAGCTCGAATCCAGGCTGTGGTACACAGCAAAGGTGTGCACAGCCCTGCCCTCACCTGGGCAGAGCTGAGCAGCTGCTGCTCTTCCTCCATGTGTGCTGCCAAACAGAAATGTGGCTGTGGGGACTGTGGCTTATGAGCTGGGTGAAAGCTCAAGGGAGGCTGGGAATCCAGGGAAGTGTGGCCTTTTGGCTGTTGCTGATGCTTTTGTCAGTATTGTGCCTTTGCTGACCTTGTTTCTTTCTCTACCACTAATTTTCCCTTGTGCTACTTTAAGCTGACTTGTTTGGTGGTTTTGTTTGATTAATCCGCTCTGTTTTGCTTTAACTCCTCACCCTGTGCTGCAGAATGACACAAATAGGAAAAACATTAACAGGAGTAACAGGGCTTCGGTGAATCTGGTGGATGCCCGTGACATTAAACCCCAGCCTGTTGACTCCTGGGTCTAATTTGCATGCATGGTAGGTCCTTTTAATGGTAATTGGGGCTAGTGAATAACTTTCTCTTGTGCATGATCTGTATAGCTGTGGAATCTCTTCAAATCTAACTTCTAACTGATAGATACATGAAAGTGCGTTTGGAAGAAAAAAAGTGTTTATGTTATGTAGTGTATCTTTAATTAAATGCAATCAAACACCACTATTTGATTAAAAATAACCTGTCAAATAACCAGGCAGAAAATTAATATTGTGAATGATTAGTTGTCAGCTGAAATGTGAAATATTTTTGCTGTTAGGCCATGGGAATGAATTTGAGTAGTATGTTCCTGCTTCCAACCATTTTTCTCCCTCAATGCTCATTATAAGGATTAGCCTGAGATTTAAGGAAAAAAACATATCCTTGACTATTTTTGGATGTCCCCTAAGGTTCCCACGAATTACAGCAGGAAAGCTGCTGACTGTACACAAGTTAACTTTGCAGGAAGAGATGATATTGGTTGTACAATAAACAGTGACCCACAACTCCCACTTTTCATTTTCTTTTTTTTTTTTAATTGTGTGTCACTAAAGAAAAGTGCCTTTTTGTTGTGTTCTAGTTGTCTGCCTTTGCCATGTGCCAAGTTCCTCAGTAATGTCACCGGCCTTTCTTTGCTCCTGCCACTGCTAATCTGTGTCCTGCTGTCTTGCTCGAGTTACCCCGGTGATACCTTCTGGCACTCTGTCAGAGGATGCTATGTTTGGAACAGCAGGTGGTGTGCCCCTGGCTATGACTAAAGGAAAATTTTAGTGACTGTCATGAAGGCACTGAGCAACTTTCCCATCAGAGTGGGCAAGAGACTTTAAAGGCTCAAATTCCAAACCATGAATCGTCATCCACCCCCATAATTCTGCATGAAAATCCTTTGCAGTAGTGGATGAGAAAACTCCTGTATGTTTTTGGGTGGTGGTGTTGGATATTTTTTCCCCTCCTTCCTTTCAGTCTAGTAGAAATGCAAGGTGTTAGCAGATAGTTTCTGTTCCTGGTTGGAAGCACCTACCCAGAGGAGGCTTTCAGCATTGAGAGGTGCTGTCAGGAGCAGGTCCTGGCACTGCTGGCCTCCCACAGCTGCTCAGCACTGCATGATTGGCATGGTGGCTCAGGCACAGGGCTGGGATCCATGTGCCTGTGGTGCCTGCTTCACTCCTGCACTCTCCTCTGAGCAGTGAAGCCCTACAGGTGGGGTCCTGACTTTGAAAGATGAAGTCTGTGCTCATTTACTCCCAGACATGTCCTTCAAGGAGCCCGTGTGTTGGCATAGGTTGGCATTTCCAGTCACTGTCCTACCACGAGGTGATGGAGATCACCAAGGCCATGCTAATGACTGGTATTAATCGGTTCTGACTTTATTTTGCAGGGCTAAAGTCCAACCACATTTTTTTTAATTGAGGGGGAGAAACAAACATTGAATCGACCCAGAGGATCTCATCAGTCACCACTGCCATTCAGACTGGGAGGGCTGCAGGTCCCAGGAGGGCGTGGGGAGCGAACCCACCCGAGTGCCATCGCCGAGCGGAGCACGATGCCTTACAGCGAGACACTCTGCTCCTTAACTCCCTGACATTCCCACCAGACACAGCCACCGCCTCCCCCTCCCTCCCTCCCACTCCTGCAAGAAGAAAAGCAAGAAAAGAGAATCCAAGCTTCCATGTAGCTGGCTGCGTTCTTAGGTGACTCTTACGTGTGGATGGTGCCAAGTTGGAGAAGTGCAGGTCATGCGGCAGCTTCACAGCGAGAGAACTGCGGGATTTTTGAAATGATACCGTAGGTGTAGCCATGAGGAGAATAGCACTTTCCTGGTTTGGGGCTCATTGTTTTGGTTTTTGTTTTGGGGGATTCCTTTTGAACTGTGACTATTAACGTTTTTGAAGGCTTTCTGAAAAATCTTTAGGTTTTCTTTATTATTCCCACAGAAAGTGCAGGAATGTTGAGTGGGTTTATTGGATTTCAATGAAGGGAGAAAATGCAGAACAAAAACTATTAAACGCTAGTTAAATGAACTGGAGAATGGGTGACAAAATTGATGCAAGCTGTATAATCTGCTTTTAGAGTAAGCTATATCAATCACAGTGCTATATTATCATCATAATCTGATGTACAATACTTCTGCCTTTTGAATTCTGTAATGTCTCTGTTTTTATTTCCACATATTGAAAAGCAGTTCATGGAAGGTTTCAGAACCTGGTTCAAAAATCTGTGCTGGGAAATGGAGTTGGCTGGCTTTTTATTTTCATGTTCTCAAAGATTGCAATAAGGCGCTTTTACATGTTAAATGTATCATTGTTGCATTGATGATGATGATGAGCTACTTTTGCCATAGCTGTTAAAACATTGAAGGAAATAGGAGCTTTTTTTGTAGGATATCTTACTTTGAACATGCTATAAATTTGAGATGGGTCTGTCACATTTGATGATAAATTTTTCCATGTTGGATCCATGTTTGCTTTGGGCTATAGATCCTGATGAAAAATGCCACAAAGGGAACTGGTTTGGCATTTTAAAATCATTGTCATGGTTTCTGTGTTCCTTGCTTTTGTTCTGAGATTGCATATTTCATTTGGCGTGAAAATCACCCGTGTGCAGCAGCTCTCCTCCAGGATGCCAAGGCCTGCCTTCTCTAGGGGAATGTTTACCTCAAGAGAACATACTCTGCAAATGTGGTATCTGGAAATGCCGGGAACTAAATAATTTCAGATCACTGATTTTCTCCAGGCATTGGTCAAGGGAGGGCAGCAGAAGAGAATAGGAAGCAAATATCTCAGTAGCAGCATGAGAGGATTTTGCTGATTTTACTTGGTTGCCGCTGTTCTTTGATTGCCATGTTTAGTTTTAAACAAGCTCCTAAAAACGGTGTGACTGGAAAGCACATTCTTGAGTCTAGCAAACATCACTTGCGGTTTTCAGTGCCTGCCGTTCCTTTTGTAACTAAAAAGGGGAAGTATCCAACAATCTTGCCTTCCCCAGAATATTACTGTAATAGTAACCATTACATTTTTTTTGTAAAAAAAAAAAAAATCTAAAAAACTTAAAAAAAAGAGCAAGTACCAAGAGCTTTGTATCTTCTTGAGTATATTAAAAATTTGACATGAATACATATATATAAATAAATAAAAAGTCTATATATCTATATATATATATTGTTGTGCAGAGAATAGGTTAACAAAACCATGTAAAGTAGTTTGCAGGAGAGGGAAGCATTTGTTGATTCAGGGAAAAAGACTGATGCCAGAAGCTGTCAGTGATTTGGATGATACATGTGCTGCTTCGCACCCTCCCTTTTTGACCCTCATCTTCCACATACGTTGCGGTGTCACTTCTGGATCCTGGGGAAGGTGAAGTTGCTTGGAGCAAATCAACATAGCAAAGATTTGTTTTTTCACCTGCATGAGAGTCCTATTGGGCCAAAGATGCTCAGCGGATCAAGGGAAGCAAAGAGAGGCACCTGTGACTATCTGTGCCGGGGCAGTGTCTCTCTGTGTAGACATAAAGTTTGGCAATGAAACCAGATACATCGTCTGACTGTATATTATATCAATGGTGCTCTTTTCATACTTGTTCTGCCAGTACGCGGAGACCCTTTTAACCAAGCTACACAGAAGAGTTTTATATCACTTTTGGTTATGTACTTGGTGTATTCTTTTTGTATATGAAAGGATTTTTTTAAAAACGTTCAGTAATTAGCAATGGAACCTGCTTTGTAGCTGACTAGAACAGTGTAAGAGAAGGGCCGTGCTGTCAGTCTGTCCCTGATCTACTTCAAACCATATATTTACCAAAGGAGTCTGAGAAAAAGTTCACTTAAAATAAAGACCTGACTGTTGAAAGGAGTCTCTGCTAAGACTTTGTGGTTTAGTTATTGTGCAGATATTTCAAAGCCAGCAAAGAATTTAACAGAGAAAACTGCAGGAAGGGGCAAGTGAAGTGACTGGGGCCAATTTCTGAGGAATTGGGTTGGAGTCTACTTTGATCTCTTGTCATTAATGGGCTAGAACCACTAAGGATATTTGAGAAGCAGATTCAGATCCCATCTCACTTCTCCCCAAAGTCTTTTTGGTATTTACACTGCACCTGGAACTGTCCCTGTCAGGTTAGGTGGCCCTGGCTGCCCAGGTCATTGTAGCAAACTCTTCTTTGTTTTCCTGGGGGTGTTACAGCAGCCAGCAGAGTTGTGAGCTGACAACATGGTTTATTGCTGCAGAAAATCAGAGGATGGTAGGTATGTCAAGAAGTTGGATACCAAGTTGATGGGCCAAGGCTTCCCCTGGGAATCACACATCAAACCCCCACCCTTTCCCATGCCTTACATTGACAACTAATTCCCAAGTATGTAGCAATAACCCATCCTCAACATTACTGTGGGTTTTTTTCTTCTCAACAAACTGTTTTTGGATGGTGAGGAAAGAAAACAGATTGGGGGATGACTTGTATTTGAGATTGTCACCTTGTATTGTCAGCCCACCTGCTGAGGTCCAAAGCAGGGTACCTTGAAGCAGGTCTGGTGATTTAATGTCCTTTTTGTCTATGGCCAGAAGCTCACTGGTGGGATGTGTGCAAACCCCTGGCCTCACCTCTCCCTTTGTTGGCACAAGTGTGACTGGCTGTTGGAGCTGTTCTGGGATGTGGGTGGATGAACCCGTAATTGTTGTATTTTGGCAGCAGGGACTGTATGTAAAGAAGGGAAGGCGGCAGTGTGTGTGACTAATGCTGCAGTAGGGTCTAGAGTCTCCTGCTAAAAGGCAGGCAGTGCTTTTTAGGGCTCAGGTATGTGACCTCCTCTTTTCCTGCTGACTCCACTGTGAAAACAGGAGGGAATCTGCCTGCAAGGGGCTGGGGTAGAAGAGATTTCTACTTGCAGAAATTGTAGTGGGAGGGATGGTTGTGGAAGGAAGTGATGGCGTTGCAAGACTCCTGCTAAAGAGGAGGAGGAAATTTGATGGCCCAATCAGGGCTGAGATAACACGGGAGAGAGAGACTTCTGACAGCATGTGATTACTGTAGAACCTTCTTCCCAGGAACGTGGCTTGCATATCTCCCAAACATTTTCACTGAGCTGTGCAAGTTGAAAAAACATTGTGTGCCAACTCCCCTGGAGAAGCATCAAGTGGTTGTGCGAGCAGTTGTGCTTACAGTTTCCCAGGTCAGTCAGTGTGTCTGCAGAATCCAAGGAGGAGAGCAAATAGGCAAGGCTGTAGGACATTTTGGTTCTGTCATGGATTTAAGTAGCAATATAGC
>WAAG01062311.1:14287-32175 GCA_013390105.1 Tichodroma muraria | reverse complement strand
CTGGGGGCAAGAGGCAAAGCAAGAGGAAAAAATTACCCCAACATACATAATGAAAGCAACAGTGTGTATTTTTTACATAGGTCTGATGGCAATGAAGTGAACCTTGGTCATTTAGCAATTATTATGGTTGATCAATAATAAGCACTTCACAAATTTTGGGACTCAGTTCCTGTGCAGCACAAAGCTGTATCAGATAGCAACCTTTGTCATATTGCAAAAACACTGGTACAACCATCCCAGCCTTTTCTGGAACTGAATAAATCAGCTTTTGTCAAAAGCACAATGGGGTACTAGGCTGCTGGTCTGGATTCAGAGACATCAGCTCTGTGGTTTCTCAGGAGGTTTTTTTTAATAAAAACAAAATGCCTTTACTTAGCTTAGGCTGCTATTATAAAATGTCATTGTGTGTAGATTACAGATTTTGCTATAGTCTAACAGTCAATCTTTTCCATATGAGTGCATGCTTTTGGCTGGGAAAACTATTATCTGAATATAATGGCTTTCTTTTCAAGCCAAAAACTAAGTATGGAAGGCACAGCCAGCTGAAACGAGAAACACTGCATTATTTCAGTTTTTGTAAAACTGCTCTTATTTCTGACAGTGGTTTTGCTGAAGACAGTGGTTTTGCAGAAGAGATGCAATCTTTTTAAAATAGACCACAAATAATGGCTAAAAACTGAATTGGAAGCAGAATAAATAGAGACAATTAATTCAACTGAAAAAGGCTAATTTTCATTCTGATTACCCATGCTAACACACAGTCATCACTTAATGCCATTACATGACTGTAGGATAAGGAGCAAATCATAGAATTCAATTGATAAAATAAATGGTACAATGCATGTGCTATTCACTTCAATCTTCCAGTAATTATTCTCCACTGTGCTACACAAAAATATTCCTTTCCAGTTTGAACACAGTTTCAAAAGTCTCATTAGGAACTTTGAAATATATATGTGGGTGATGTTCCATCCTCTGTGTGTGTGTTTGTATCTTTCTGCCTTGACCTTCCAAATTCATATTTGGATCTCTTCTTGGTTTGCAAGTATGTTCATGTGTCCCCTCTATATTATGAGATACTTTGCTGAGGCAATTCCTCAAACTTCAAACAAATCTTGCTGCTTCCCCTCATCCAGCTAATTTCCCAAGCTAAACCACAGTTAATTAATTTTTTGTCATCCTACTGTTCTGGACACATTTCACTCCTACCACCAGCTGCCAAATGAAGCTCCCTGTAAGTGGCAGCTGTCACGCAAAATTGGGTCTGGAGGAAAGTCCGTGCTGTGCTCTGCTGGGCGGACCCAGGGGAACGTGCAGCACATCGTGCTGTGTTGGTTTCACACTGCAATGCTGATGTCCCCTGGACATTGCAAGAACGCCTTTTAAACAGAAGTCCTCAATTGTATGGTAGGGTCTTCATTTTCTGTTTTAAAGCATCACTGTCTAAAAGCTTTATTTCACTGTAATACTGATCTTCCCCATGCTGACTCATTTCTGCCAGACCAAACACTCTCCAGGCCTCAGCATTTCTGCCATAGGGTGTGGGTGTGATGGTACAAGTGGGACTGCTTTTCTCATTTTAGCAGTTGGTGACCAGAGAGTGAATCAGAATTTGGAGGGGATTTCTTCTAGTGTGATGTGAAATTTAAGAGAAGTTGTAAACTGAAGTTAGAGTTCAAAAATAATTTGCTCAGCATAGGCAACTAGACAGTATATGCACATAATACTTGCTTTTCTGAGAAACTGGCATAAAGACCCAGTTTGAAACCCTCAGTACATTTGGATCCAACAGTATTGACAAATCAATTCAAGAAATCATATAAATAGCTGTACCTTAAAAAATATAAAAGTAGAAAAGTCTAGCTGGTACAGCAGTTAAAATAAAACATAAATAAATAAATATAAAATAAAAATATTCTGTTAGATGGCTGAAAACTTTCAAACCTGCCTTTCAGCTTATCTCTCATCTTTATAGACTCTGGAAGGCATGTTAGTCTCTAGGTGATGAATATGATTTGTTTACTCAAAGAGCTCCCTGAAATCACAAAGCAGCATTACTGTATGTTATTAAAAGATAAAAAATGTATTACTGTCAGGTGAAGGGTCAGTGTCAAATCCTTGTTATATCAGGCAAATTCAGATTTGAAGCTGCAGCAGACTTGAAGATGCTCAGTTGAAAGTGTCATATTCAGCAAAAATATCTCACGATACCACATTGTTTCCTATGTCTGGGTCCACCTAGTGTTCTCAGGAGAGAAATATCCCCCTAACATGCAGCTGCCTGTCAATTTACTTCCCTGGATAATTGCAGTAAATTACAAGTTGTACCACAACAACAACAACAACAAATATTAGAGAAAGGCCATCCTTATAGTGCGTGAGCCCAGGCAGGGAGAGGAGAGAGCTGAAAGGCCTTGCTGGAGTCTTTGTCCCTTTCTGGCTGCAAGAGGTGGTTCTGTACTGGAAGAAGACTTTAAAAATGGCATTGGTACATCCTGTATCTCAAGGGGAAGAGGCAATAAAAGTAATTTCTGTCAAACAGCTAAGCAGATATGACTGGATATTGTAAGAAGCCATTCAGTCGGAAATCAGAAGTCATTTTTACATAACTGCATTTCAGAAGAAATATCCTGTAAGTTTTTACTGCAGGACTCAGTCGAGTCCTGTGTATGTATCTTTTCATTACATTTTACATGTAACCTTCTTCATAGGGGTTGTTATGATGCATTTTGTTGAAACCATGATTATAATCTGCATAATTATTCTTGCCCTGGGAAATTTTAAAAAATATATAGGAAGTCTGCTTGAAGTAGTGATAGTCACAGCAATGTAATGAAGGTGAAGTAGCACAATTGTAAGTCTTTATTCAGAGACTAAACCATAATGTCTGCTGAAGTGGGGAGGGGTGGCTGGCAGAGAAGTGTGTTAAGACCATAAGGCAACCTGTCCTTTCAGCTAAATTGTTGGAATCTATCACTTTGCAATGAGGTTCTCTGAGGCAATTTAGGTAACTTTGTTTGATATACATCTCAAAAGAGTAATGGTAACAATAAACTGCAGAGAAAACAATTTACCCTGTTTCTGACAATTATTCTTTCAATACTGCAGTGACCCCATTAACCAGCTACATGCATTAGCAAAATCCAGCATTTCAGCTAAGAATAAGGGTAAGAATAACAATGTTTAAATGGGTTTATTCTAAATCTAATAGCCAGTTGAAAATCCTATGAAGTTTTTATCAAGTGTATAGATTCACCTAAATAGACAAGGGGTTTACTTATTTTTCCACTACAGAAAAAGATGACATCCTTAAATCCAATGCCCTTTTCACAAAGGGCTTGAATTTCTATTAGAAATCTTAGCTACTGGAAACTGCCTTTGTATTGACATTTTTCTGACAGCAGAGGATCAACTGTTTAAAGTGCCTAATTTATTATTGCTCACATGCAAACAATTTCTCTCTTGCAGAATGAACAAGTGCAAATAATTACTTATGCATTCCTGACAAAAGATGCCCATGAATTTTTCCCCCCACGTAACGAGGCCATTGACCCATCAGGTATTTCTCTGGCAGTTGTTCCAAAGGAAAAAAATTGATGTCTTTCAGCACCTTGGATATAATACTCTGTAACATCAGCAGCTTATGACAAACTCTGTTCTCAAAAGATTTTGCTGAAACAGGAGTTCTGCTGCCTTTCCACACAAGCAATACTCATTGACATATTTCTGCCACGAGCAGCTACTGTGGGTGTTAACAAATCACATTTTGTCCCCTGGGACCAAAGTGGAGTTCATATCATGTTTCATTCTTGCTTCAGTCTACTCAGATATTTTATTTGGGTTGCAGATCCCATTTACTGACACAGTAACAGACCATGTTCTCACAAAGCTGCTTGTGCTTTTATTTCAGTGTCCCTATGCAACCCCAGCCTCATTTCCATGTTTTGTGCATTATGGGAGAGCTCCTTAGCCAGTAGAAGATGTACAGGGTGTAGATTCATTAATGCCAGCTGTGAAGTAACAACTTGTTAGTTTCAATTAATTTAGAACATATAAAAAAGGTTTTAGATGTTTCCCTTCAAGTGCAGATGTGATAGAGTGTGATTATTTCAAACTCTTCAAATTCTACAACAACAAATTGTGAGGACAATGAGAGCTGTGTGCCAGTCAATCCAAGTGTGGTCTTTGTAACATTTGGGCAAATGGGAATCATTCTGCAGTTTGCCTGCCAGCACTTTTCTGTACAGTAAAAGAACTAGTCAATGCTAAAGAAAACTCAGAGCAGTGCAAACTTAGGGTTTAGCTCCATCTTATGCTGGAATCTGGAGTTATAAAGTAGTTAGAAGCAGATCCTCAATGATATTTAGCTCTTTGAAATAAGTGGAAATCTGGCCATGTTTACCTGAAAAGCTTGGCTTCTTTGGGAATTTCCAGAAGCATTTAAGCACCAATTTTTTCCTGAGAAAGCTGTGAACCTGGGGGGTTGAGCATTGCTTTTGTGTACCTATCCATGTGCTTGGAGATCTACATATCACCAAGATTCCTGTCTGTGGAGGTGGGATCTCATTGAATCACAACAGGTAAATGGTATCGCAGCTGGTAACTACTTGAACAATTTCCCTGACGCACCAACAAGCAGCAACAGCCCTCTTGTGCTAGAGATGTCCTGTTTTGATTATCTGGGATCATTCATAATCCCATGGCATTTTTCATGAAAGACCTCAGCCTGCAATTTAATTGCAAGCCTAAGCTGCAGCACAGGCACAGCTGCTATTTGAAATGGTAGATGAAGATGGTTTGGTGAGGCTGAGGGGAGAAGGGCAGGAGGGCTGGACCTTATTCAGGGGGCAATGGAAGGGCCACTTGCAAATCAACCCAGCTCTTCCCCCACCAGTCAAGGACAGCACAGCCCATGCCACACCTGTCTGTATTTCCTCCCTGTTGTGGTAAATTACTGTCATATAAGCAAAGAAAAAATATTTTTAAACTGCAATGAACTAAGAAAAAGCAAAGCCAGAACATTTTCAGAAACGAATTCCAACACTGATGCTTTGTAGCCTCCAATTCTTTTGTTTCTCTCATTATATTAAGTCTTCATGTCAAGCAAAGCAATTGTTTGTGACCCTGGGAAAATGACTGTACAGGCACTTTATGTTTTAATTAATGCTTTCCCTGCATTTCAGAGCAAGATCTCTGTGGTGTAGTGCTATAAATGCTGTACCCTGCTACAGCTTACACCCTTGGTAGGACCAACCCTGAAAAATGTCATTTCCCCCAGGGTTGTCATCCCATAGTGGTATGTGGGATCTCATACAGCTGCTTTGCACTTCGTATTGATAAGCCAAGAGCTGAATGTGTTGGTTGTATTAGGAGAGGTTTTTTCCTTAGAGTTGTCTTCAAAGTGGTGTGGTTGTCATACTATTTCTTCTTGCTTTCCATCTGTGAAGCTACTTCATGTTTCTGCAAAAGGGAGACAGGCAGCCTGGATCCAGTTTACTTCACCCATGACCGTTCTTGTCTCACTCATCAGAGAAGTCTCTTTTGTGCCAGAATGAAGAGTTTGCAGTCCTTCTGATCAATTTCTGTTCCTATGAGCTGGTTGTCATTCCCAGGCTTGTGTACTATTCATTTTGCTTATAGTTACTCATTCAGCTCTTAGAGTATACATCTGTAGCTTGGGCTTTCACAAATAAAACAAATTTAACAGAGTTTGCATGGAACTGAAAGCCATGTTGATAGAGCAACATGTCCATTTTCTATCAAACTTTCCCCTCTATCTGTTAATCCTGAAAAAAAGCTTGGAGGTTTTCTATTTACCATTTCCCTCTTCTCTGCTTTTAAAAATTTCTAGTAAATTTAGTAAATGATGGCATAATGACAGGTAGAAAACGAATCCAGTTCAGGCTACAGAGATCTGTGGGCAGATGGCTCAGCATGGCTTATTCTGAAAGAAATCCTTAGAGGGTAAACAAACCAACTTAAAACAAAGAAGTGACTTATTTTTTCCTTTCAAATGTTGAACAGAAATACAGAGAGCTATGACAGAAAGCTGTACTTTAGGTGTTAAATTATGCTAGTCCTTTACCTTTTATGCATATAAGATTTGTACATTTTATGCTAACCTGAAACATGGCAAACAGGTCAAAATAGATTGGATTCCTAGCTTAAAAAGTGAAAATGTAAGCCACTTAGGACAAAATAGCTTTGCTTTAGATGAGTGTTGTAAGAGCAACTCTGGTTGCAAGGCAGACTTTTCTCCTTCCCCCTGTTCCCATATACCAGGCTTTCAGCCGGTGTGCATCCTCATCACTGCTCCCCAGCTACTGGCTGGGCTGGCCTCTGAGGACTGGTGGGGAGTGCAGACCCTGGCCAGAGCAGTCTGTCCCCATCACACCTGTCCTGCTGCTCCTTTTGCCCTACAGCACCTCTCACCTCTCAGCCAAGCACTCATGTCTTCATACTAGGAGAAGCCTAGATAGGATCCTATTAACCCTGCTTTTCTGATTGTCCCTGATTTCCCAGCATCTGTATCCTTGCCAGGCTTTGTCCTCTCCTCTTGGGCAATCTGCTCTACCCTCCTACCCTGTCACTCCTTTATAGTTTCTGCCAATCTAACTTTCTTCAGATCCTGCTATATTCAGGTTCTGTCTCCAGTTCTGTAGTCTAGCATTGACTTCCCAGTCCCCGCTAACCCTCCTAAATCAATAATTTTCTGCCTGAAAATAAACAATCCTTGAGAAGCATTTGCTGAATTGAATAGATGAGGTTTAGCAAATTATTTGATTTTCACTGACTCCCTTAGTGTTCCCTAACTTTAAATACCATGAAAAGGGGTTAAGGCTCACTCTGAAGATCAGGAGCCCTCCTTTTACCAGAACCTGCTGCCAGGTATAAAGTGCTCTGTACCCTCCTCCACCCCACAACTTTGCACAGCCCCAGTGATGGGTGTAGACTGACCCCCATGGGAAAATCTGATTTTTGTCTACTTTAATAATTGCTCTATACAGCTCTGTCACTTCAGTCACCAAGCTGTAAAATTGCTTTTGTTATTTATGTTGTAAAAGCACTTTGAGTGCAGCCTCAGCAGGGCTTTCTGTGCTAGACGGTTGTTTATTTTTTCCTCCCTTTTTGCCTTTGTGTGGCAATTTATTGATTGAGGTCCTTACACAGGTGACTAAAATCCCAGAACCTCCCAGAACTACACAGAGCGTTAGTAAAGTTTCATTTACCTCTTTCTCCAGAGAAGAGGTCAAAAAATTGGTTGTGTTTTTATTTCTGAATATGGCAAATGGTTTGGTCATCTCAGTGTTGTTTTGTAGTGAGCTACAAACCTCAAACTCCTGGACCAGCTGAGAGGAAACAAAATATGGGTGCTCCCTCAGTGCCACTGCGCAGAGCTGAGCGCCCACTGTTCTGATCCAGCTACAGATCCCAGTTCCAAAATCCACTGGACTCTACAGACACAAATTACAACTTGTTCACAAAATAAGATGAATCAAACCTTTCCTTTGATTTATACATATATGTTTATAAATATAGAATAGCTAAAGACAGAAAAACTGGGGTGATACTGCTTTCATAACCTGTGCTGCCTAGCACATGTCTTTTGGTCAGCAGTGCTTTTCTTGTTGCAAACAATTTACATTCATATATCAAGGTTTCAATTTAAAACAGCATTTATCATACAGCAGCCTGAATTCAACAGGAAAATTGCTGCTGCCTTTCCAGCTGTCAGTTGGATCACAAAAGTGTCATCCTTTCTACCAAACTCTCCCATGAGACTCTTTCAAAGCTTGAAGAGTATCTTAAGAATTTTGATGGACAAGTAAAGCACTAATGTAATTTCTTTCCATGTCACATATTTGCCAAATATCATAGAGTCATATCTTAGGATTAAGCATTTTAGTGTTTCTATCAAAAATTATGAGTTTTTTCAGAAAAAAAGACTATTTACTTTCTTCTATCAAATTTCACCTTCCTGAGAGCAGGATAACCACAGAAATTAATTTTTTTCATTCACTGTTTGAAAGTCCTTTGACAGTTCAGGCTTCTCCATTGTCTTCCACCACAGATGAAACATACCTGAAGGCCAGGGTTAGAAGCTAGGATTTTTTTTAAAACTCAGTAGGGGGGGATTTTTTTGGTGTTCAGAATACCAAAATATGTGACTGCAAGGGTATTTACTGGTTTGTACTTCATGGGTAGCATCCATTACTGTCTTCTAGTTTTGGGGTTTGTTTTTTTTTTTTCTTTTCATGTGACACAAAGAGCCTCTCAGATCTCTCTAAGTTTATGCACTTAACCTTCTGATAGGGATTCAGATTTTTCTTTGATCTGGGTCATGAATAAAATGGTTTTAGGAATGTAAAGCAGACTCTGGCCATTCTCTCAGTATTGTCTTTTCTTTCAGAGTTTAGGACTGTGGTCAGTAAATTACCTGACTATTACCTGATCTTTTAAAAGTCCAGCAACACTTAATGCAGGGAATTTTAGAGTCCTTGGATTAAAGGAAAGATTTGAGCTAGAAGAAAATCTGTGTGCTGTTAAGGGTGAATAGAAAAACTGATGGTGACAATGGCACAAAGTCAGGCCATAGCTGCCTTTAAGGTGGATGATTTCATATTCTTCATTTGGCTGAGAAAGGCAAGGAAAGAGGAAAAAAATGCACCGGAAACTATAGTCAATTATGGGTATAATAACAATTTGTTTTGATATTTTGTCTGCATTTTTGTTTAACCACTAAACTCTCCTGAAGTCATGTCTCACATGCCTTTCAATTTTTCAGGATTAAAAAGTGGCTTGTTCTTGTGAATGTCCTTGGTGCAAAAGTTCCTCTCACAAATCCCAGTGCTTTCTCTCTTGTAAGCATTTAATGGGCTTTTTGTATGCTTTTTGAAGTTGGGTGACCTTGTGCCACTCACAGTCTTCAAAGGAATGTGAACTGATGGACAGTGAAAAGGCCATACTTTGGGGCTATGACTTCATTTTGGAGATCTGGTATTGCTGTGGTGAGTTAAGCACAAACAGCAACACTGAAGTCTCCCTCCCCTTGCCTTCCTGCTCATAAAGAAACAGCTGGGACTTCAGAAACACCCAACATCAGATATTAATTCACAGTTGAGGAGTTTCATTTCAAATAATTCCATGAGCAGTGTTCCAGGATACTTTCTACCTTTCTGAGCTCCATCCATTTAATTTCTTCATTCTCAGCACTAATCCATGTGAATAGCAGATGACGTGCAGACCTTGCAGTAGACTTGTTGCTCCAGTTGTTTCTACTTAATCAGTCATGAAAACCAGTCTTGGGGTAAAGTTTTCCACATTTCTCACCTTCTGAGCTTGAACTAGCTCTTTGTCATTTTACCTCCAGCATTAACAAAGTTTCAACAGAGAAAGAAATTTAAGCCAAAACAAAGCAAAAAACCAAAGCACTGCACTAACCTACCTTGGAAAACAAAGAATAGTTGATGGACAAGGACAAGCCACCAGCGGTATGGTTTTCCTCTGCTCCAAAAGAAATACTTGGGGTATTGATCTCCAGAGACTTTGCTTGCCCTGGCACTGGAGGAAAAGAAAACCTCTAAATTCTATGAAAATACAGCTGGAAACCCAATAATTATTCCTTACTCTATTTTTCAATGTGCAAATAGTTCTGGTTGCCAGCATACATTGCAGTAGAAATTGTCTGACAGGTTGTAGGTGGTGGGGTGGGATTTCACAAGAGTCAATGGCTCCATTAAGTCGTAGTCAGTGTTATGAAAGCTACTTTTCCATGGGTTTAGGCATTCTGGCCCTGCTTCCTCTTGCTGCCTTTCAAAATACAGACCTGCATGTAAATCTGTGATGGGTTTGATTCTTTTTGTTGGTTTCGGTGGGAGTTTTTTGTTTGGGTGGGGTTTTTTTTGTTTTTTTTTGGTTTTGGGGGGTTTTATCAACTGCACAGATTGAAGATTATGTCACTGCCGCTGATATTCTAATCCTCTGGACTGGAATCTTTGAAAGGGCTTGAGTGCACAAACTCTTAAGGCTGAACTTTGACCCTACAGTGTTTCAATCCACTGCTAGGGCTTACTTAAACAGAGCCCCGACCTGCAACTTCCACTCCCTTGCTGGCAATAGACTCCTGTCATCAAGTCACAGTACCTAAAAGACTTTAAAGAAAACAGTAGATTTTGTTAGTAGATATAACAAATATCCCATAAAAATAAAGAAAATAAGATCTATCTCTGCTTTGTCACTATCTATGGAATAAGAGCTCTTAAGTCTCCTCTTCCTTGTCACCATGAAACTTGCATGGTCAACTTCCCAGTCACAGAGAATAAATGCCTTAGAAAGACTGCCACAAATTCAAGTAAAGTGTATTGGATACAACCAGGGGTAGATGCCCAAAATGAATTGAAATTACATAAATTTGTACCTTTGAAGAAATGATTGTTTCTTATTCTGTTACTTAGTTATGGATAAGCAGCATTAAGGTGCTCTGTGACATTCTCAAAACTCCAGAGTGAAAGTATCTTTCTTTTGGCTCTGTATTTTCTTCCTCTTACCCACTCACACAAGAGCCTGTTCTTCATCGTACCCAATATGAACTTCTGAGTCTGTTTCCCAAATCTCCTCTGACCAAGCTAAATCTGGTTTAGCATGTTGTGGGGAGTGGGGGGTGGATGACTGCTATCACAGCTTTTTAAATGCAAATATGCAAATGACCTTCAGTTTGTCCTCCCTCAAATGCCTCTAAGCATAGCATGAATTTCCCCAATATTTAGACTGCTAATACTACCACTTTCTCCAAATCTCTAATTAGTATTTGCTTCTGTGTTGGTGCCTGCTGGAATTAATTGATATTTGTTAGATGCTGAAGGGCAGGAACATATGGTGCCACCTTGTGTGCTGTGCTGATCTATATGAAACCCTGCTGCTGTGACTGCTGAGTCAGTTCTTTCCTTTTCTCAGCAACAGCAGTAGCTTCAGGACTGACAAGTAGAGAAGGTGAAAGCATTTAACCCATCATCTGAGCAATGTAACTGCAGCTGCATTGGAAAATAGTAATAGAAAGGTATTGGTAGTGAGAAACACTCAATGTTAAATATCTGGTTTTCAGGCTATAACCCAAGTCGGGAAGGCTACTTTGAATTAGGTTGATTCTGGTCCCCTGGGATGAAGTCCAATATGCAGATGAAGTACATTGATGAATTTCTGGAACACTTTTAAAGTTTATTTATTTATTTAATATTGTTTATTTTTGACCAGAAGGAAAACAGCTCCTGTGCTCCAAGGCTGCACTGTGATGCCCACCAAGTGTTTGCTAGTCTCTCCCAAGTTTATCCAAGTTTATCCTGGCTATGAGTTACTGGGGCCTCTCCCAGGAAGCATGTCTCAGTGCTGCACAGGAGCCTAGCTTGGGAATACATTATCCTGGTTTCTATGTTTTGAATAGATGGAGGAGGTTACAGTGGTGTTATGTAGAAGGCAAGCATTGTCTTGTGAAAATGTGAGGTGTGAGGAGAAAAGCCACAGAGCTCAGAGGCAGGAGGGGCTTCCAGAATCACTGAACCATTTCTATTCCTGCTCCATGACAGCTAAACAAAGTCTGAGCAGCTCAAGCTCCTGTTCTTCATGTCTGACAGGGGCCAGGTGCCACCTCTCGATTCCAGTGACCCATAGCACAGCTCTGCTCCCCAGCAATCTGCCACAGGGCACATGTCCCTGCTCAGGAAGCTTTGCCCTTGGAGAGATCCTTGCCCTACTGCATCCCCCAGGCAGGGATGTTGTATGTCATTAGGTAAATGTTATTTCTTAGAAAGCAAGGGCTGGATTATAAATCTATTGATGTGCTGCTGCAGGATTAAGGGATCTGATTTTTCTACTGCAGTTGCTGTGGCTGTTTGTTTTCTTTCAGTTTGTTTGTTTGTGTTTTGGTGGGTTTTTTAAGTCTGTTTTTTTTTTTTTTCTAAATCATCTTATTCAGGAACTAGTGTTAGTAGTATATATACAGTGTATTACAGGCTTCCTGACTCCTTTGTTCACTTGCTTGCCTTCAGAATAAATAAACTAAAAATAAACTGTTTTCTAAAGGAAAACAGGAGAAAAACAAGTGTGCCACCAAACCTAAAATTAAAACTAACTCCCCTTTGCAAAACAAGGTGGTTCCTGGGAAAGAGAGGTGCTGAAGAATTAAGTGGGCCATAGCTTTTGGCATTGGTTTGGTACAGCTTTCTCCCAGCTCTTGAGCAGATGATAGTAGCAGGGAATTAGTGCAGAGCTGGGGGGGTAGTCTATCTTTGTTATTCCTAACCCATTCAACTTAATCCCTTCTTAGAGAAAGCATGCATTGAATAAAAGTTTATTGGTTTAAAGCTGACCAATCTATTGAGGTGTGGGGTTTTTTTGATTTTGTTTTTTTGTTTGGTTTTGGTTAGGGAATTTTTTGTTTGGGTTTTATTCCTTTTTTTTTATGGACTTAATGACATACTAATTGAAAGTTGCATCTACATTTTTCTCAGCTGAGGAGAACCACAAATTGGCTACATTTACAGATAGAAGAAGGTGCTGTTAAGGCAAACATTCAATTTCCTGCTGAGAGGCTGTGAATCATAGCTCACAAAGCAATACACACAGAGTTTTTATTCTATTGTAAAAATACTGGGGTGAATTTGTTGCCTGGAAGAAATGAAATGCAGTGAGATAGTGCAGAATGCCTTAATTTGTTGCTTGCTGACATAATGTGTTTTGGATAGCTTTCCATTATATTACCCTAAACAGCTGGACATTGGAGTTGATTGGATTTTTTCAAATTTTCATAATTAATATAGTGGGCTTTTTTTCTGAGGGAATGGTATTTCTAGCACAGCAAAGGGTTATTTTGTTTTCCTTATTTCACTCTCATTTATCTTCACATCTCTCACTGACTTTTTATTTCGGCACCTTTTGCTTTTCATGGGTCTTTAGTTCCATTAAACATCCAGCGCTAATTAGACTCTGTTGTCTAGACTGTACCAAACACTTCACTCAAAATCAAAGAGCATTTAATTAGTTAGTCTACAGGTTACACCCTATCTTGCAACATTAACACAAATGAACAGTTGAAATGCTTGTTACAGCCTAGCAAAAATGCAAAAAAAAAAAAAAGCTTCTTTAATGGCAATCAAGATTTTAATTTTGTTATTGATGAAGGCAGGCATGACAAGTCCCTGCTACTCAGATGACTGTCAGGCTGTTCGTGGTGGAGGGAAGGCAGGGAAGCAGTAATGCTGGTATCTATCCTTTCCCAGGAACAGCTACACAGACAGAGCCCCTTGTCTGTGCTGAGCACCCATGGGGTCGAGCCAAAAGTGGGGTGAAGCCCCACGGCAGCCTGGGCTTAGCACAGCCTGCCACAACCATGGGCAGGATCCTTCAGGGTTTCACTCCTGCAGTTATTTGGGATCTCTGGCTGTTTATTCTGGCATTCAAACGGGGAGCAATGAAATCAGAAGCGATGGCTAATATAGTCATATCTTACTGTTTGCAGTGACTACAATAATAGAATGCTAATCATATCCTGGGCTGTTTCAAGAGGTTGAGGGAGGTGATTCTGCCCCTCTACTCTGCTTTGCTGAGATGCCACCAACACTACTGGCAGTGAAAAGTTTACTAATATTTACTAAAACTCAAAAATCACCAAAGCAAGTGATTTTGTGAAAATCTTTCTTTCTTTTTTTTTTTTTTTTTAGAGGGAAAGAAAAATAAGTCTTCCACATGTTAAGCTGCCCCTGCAAAAAAACAGCTGTCATGAAAAATCATATGAATGACATCAAATATCAGACATAGTTCATGATTTATGAATATTATGGATTGAAAACACAATGGTTGCTACAGAGACAAAGAACAGTAGAAACTTTACTGGAGGAATTAAATCTCAAGTAATTACTTTTCAATTGCTCAAAACTATGAATAATTATTTGTGGTCTCTGTAGTAGTCCGAGTGTTACATTGAAAAAATGGAGATGGCTGAACAGAGCCAAAAACTTGATCTGAAAGTGCTTTAAATTTGTATGATCTCTGGAATACTTGGAGAAAAATATCTACTGAAGTGAGTTAACAGTTCTCAAAGCAGTACAGGCTAGTGACCAGCAATGTTTTCCATGCATGCTTTACCTCTCCTTCCTCCTCTCCTCAATAACATTCTAGCAACATTCAAAAAGAAATTACTTCAGGTTCAGAGTCTTTCTCTATGTTGCAAGACATTTAAGTTTCTGTTGAAGTCAAACTCACCAAATGAGCTTCTTCTTGCAGATGGGTCTACGTAAGTGATCTTTTCAAAGAAAACTTGTGCTGAAATATGCAGAACTGCTTAAGATGCACTTAAGATAATTTGCTGACGGCATTGGTTAGGCAATGCAATCTACAAGAGCTAGTTCTGCAACTAAAAAGGAAAATAAAATTAACTAAACTGCTGGGTTAGCCCTTTAAAAACTTGAAAAAAATATTTTTGATAGAGAAAATAACAGAAGCAAAACAGAATTGAATTTATAATGCTTAACTCACTTTAGTGATCTTCAGAATGCTACACTTCAGTCACTTGCTTTGGTTCACTAGCATTGCTATTAACAGAGGCAGATGTATTTGTTGTGTTCCTGTTGTAAAGCAGAAAAATGATATTGGCATTACCAGTTTCTAAATATTATTAGAATTTTACAGTGCATGGCTGTCAAGAATGATTGCTGCAAGACCTCTCTCTTGTTTATTCTAGAAGTAACAATCTGATGAAATAAGGAAGCTCTAACTTTCTTCCTCACAAGATTAAAATCACCTAAATTGAGCTGTGCACTAACAAAAACCAGTACATATTCCTGCTCAATGTGTTCCTTTTCTTTGTTTGCTTTTGCTGTAATAATATCTTGCTACAGCAAACTTTTAGTGCGATTGCATTAAATGCAAATAGGGAGGGACCACATATACTGCTGCTACCTCTGAATGACGGTTTCTGATGGATGTGCAATGCCATGAGTGTGAGGTGTCTGCCACTCCTTAAGGGGCAGGTAAGTAAATAAAGTAAAATGTCCTTTTTCATATTTATTTTAGCACACAAACCAGCATGTGTGACAAGCAGTTGTGGCATGCTAGCGGAGTAATACGTCTTTAAACGGCTGTTCGGAATTAGCGCTCTAGAGGCCACGTCTTTGACTGACGACTGCAGCAATGTTTTAGGGGTGTTATGTCTCAGGGGAACTGTGGAGATTGTTGGAACACAGGCCAGATTACAAAATATTAAAAGAGCAGTATGGAATACTTTCAGTTTGCAGTGTAAGAAGACACATTTTTCTATTTGTACTTCAGGCAGAGGCAAAATGAAGATAATATGGTGTTCTACCTTTACTTTTTGGAACTCTGAAAGCCCCCAGCATCATTGGTCTGGCATCTATAAGCACTGTTCATTAGGAGTAAGCCAGTGGTCAGATTTAGTTTACTCTGGAAGTTCAGTGAAGTCTTCTAGCATAGCCAAGGTTTATCTACATGCTTTGTACAAAGTGCCCTCAAAATTTTCCCTAAGTTTTTTTATTAAATTAATTACGTATTAAAATTTATATTCATGAGGATTAAGATTGAATTTCTAGGCAGAACTCAGAGACATATATGACCCACTTCTACACTTTTCTTAGATCTCATTGATAGGATCTTCCATTTCATATTCCTTATCTAATTCACAAAAATCTTTAGCATCTCTATTGCTCTTACTTCAAAAATGTGCCACTTCCAATGATCCCTCCTATGATTACGGTAGACAGGTGGTGGGTAGCTCAGCATAGCAGTGACTAAGGGAGAAAACATCCATGAAATAGGGACTTTAGAGTTTAAAAGCTCTGATTGGGAACATCCACGGAGGACTATCATTTCTGAAAGCAAAAGAGCTCATTTGTATGAAACGGGATTTTGTTAAAAGCTTGTAACACAAAACCCATGAACCCTTTGCTGAAGGTAGGGCATTTCGCCTGGGCTGGAGCTGATGAAGCTTCATTTGGTTTGAATTTTGCAGCTCTAAGAGAGGTGAGTTTTTATTGTAAAAAGACAGGGAATGTCCATAACTGTATCTTACACGCCTGATAACGGAAAGGTAGACTACAGATTGCCTCATAAACCTATTGACTGGCGTCACTAGAAAGAGTTGGCTTTTTATATCTTCTGGAATAAGAAAAATTATTCATCACAGCACATCTCTTCAGGATACTTCTGACACTTCAGCTCATCAGCCTCAACCAATGAGAGTTCTTTAAGACTAAGACTGGTCAGAGACAAAGATGAATTAATCTTCTACCTGGTCTTCAACAGGCTTGAATGAAAGAGGAATTGATCTAATATTTGAGTAATCCAAAATAAGCTAATTCATCATTATGGTAACTTTAGATCAAACCTTGACTCTTTAATTCCAAATCAGAGTCTTGAACTTTGAGGACATGATTTGACCTGTCTCAAATCATTAGCAGGGTTGCAGAGGCTTGTTAGATGGAAAGGTGGGTGTGCTTCCTGACATACTTTGGACTCCTGTTCTCTCAAACATCTGAATTGAGGTTTTGGTTGACATCAGCAATAGCTGTCTTCCAGGCTGCGTGACTGCTGTTCTTACCATAGGAGTTACTGCAAAGATAACTAACTGGACCTCCCAAATTCTACCCTGGTAAGAGGTTGTGACAGAGCTGGAGAATTTATCTGCACAGAATCTGGGAGCACGGAAATGTCCCTGATCCACCAAGCTGAGATACAGGCTTTCTTGGATTCTTAAAGAACACAGCTATAGACTTAAAATTGTGCCTTCTGAATGTCACAGCCTGAAATGACAAGAAGAATCAGGATGCTGACAAGTTCCAAGGTGTTGTCAATGAGGCTATTTCTGGGCTAGGTTTGACCCATGTCTAGATCAGAGTTGGTGTCATAGCTTGGATCACCTCACGTGTGCAGTCCCTTTCCACTTCTACAACACTCTTATATTGCATACTCAGCTGAAGTGGGTGAGATGTGAACGTCTACAGATGCCTGTAAGGAAAGAAAACATTCTCCATCCCCCCAACATTTCCAGGGTTAAAAAGCATCAGTGATTTGCACATATGGTATTTTTTAAATTTGGGAGTTATTTGCTTTATAACTCACTTTTCTCTTGTCTTCTCCCACCAGAGGCGCAGAGGTTAACTCTCAGATCTGTCTTTCTTTCTGCAGCCAAGGCCTCTACCCCTCAGCAGTCTTCCCAGATTCACTTAAAATATAAACTGATAATTAAAGATAGATGATGGTTCACTCTAATGAAAGTGTTTGCACATTAATGGAAACTGCATGAATGCTACTGAGAAATGAAGACCCAGTAATACAAACATATTGAGCTACTGGCTGTTGAAAAAAAAATTAAAATCTAAGACGTCAAAAATATAAAATGGATGTGTTCTCTGGAGATAAAACCCATCGTCTTAATTTTGTATCTACAGAAAAGCTTCAGGTTCTTTTAGCTGTCATGACTCAGAGGAACAGAAAACCCAAGTTACTTCTTCCTTTTTCTTACTCACATTTCTAATTATACTGTTATATCAACTTTAGCAGAAATATGTGTGGTGTAAATGAACTCATATGACTGTGAGAACTCTTGTTTGGTAATTCCCTGACCTTATTATATTCTGCTAGACTTGTATTTATCCATCTAAGCAGTTAAAACCCCACAGATGCACCAGCTGTGTCTGCTTGTATCAGGAAGATCCTGGGTATCAGCTGCAGGAAGGCTGGAATCAACACTGACTTAATGAAGAGCTGGTGCTCTGTGGTGCTGTGGCAGTCAGTGGAGGCAAGGAGGGTGTGATGGGTTGGGCTCCTGCGATGTGTGATCAACTCCTGACATATGAAGGAATGTCGGAATTAGTCCCAGACAG